>BGZK01002247.1:0-69436 GCA_005406025.1 Eumeta japonica | reverse complement strand
GAAAATTTATGATGATCGAGGAGAGCTTTATCAAAGACTTTATAATGGTGTCAAAATCGCACATCCTGAAAAAGCTAAACATTTAATCCAAACAGAAACAAATTCAGTTTGGACTGCTATGAAATGTAGAGAAAGAAGAAGGTGAAAAGTTTATAACAATAGTTATTGAAGAAATAAATTCCTTGAAAAGAGAAGCTAAAAAAAAAAGTTAGGTTCACCTTTAATAAAATTTCTTACATCTTCCTCAAACAGTAAAGACACCCTTATTAAAGGAATAAAAAATGATTTTCAATTGCCAAGTACAAGTTCAATAGTAACTTAGGGTAGTTAGTAATAAAGTAAAAGTAGGGGGGGGGTAATTATGGTGTGACATAATATTTGTAGGGGGTTAATGTGCATGTGACCAAGTGAGACAGGTATGGCGGGGGGTTAAAATATCGTGAAAAAAGGTGTGACGTAATGTGTGGACGACCCCTTACGTGACTGTGATTTTCGTATTGGCGCTGCCACAACCCAAGAACAACGCAGTTTTAATCTAGCAGTAAATAAAATATTAATTACAATACAGTAATTTAAATGAACTTATTTAATATACGGGTTCATGGTAAATGAAAACGTATACAATACTACTACACTGATATTACTTTTTTTAACAAAATAAATAGGATTCAAGGAATTGCGTACTTATCATTCATATTTTTCGAGATAATAATCATTTTTCTCAATGTCATAAAATTTAAATCTTGAAGTTATTTATTTATTCGTCGAGGAATCTAATCTAATGCTATTGACGTGAATTTTAAAATTATGTCTTCTGTGGAAAAGGTAAAACTATATCGAAATCAGTGCAGTAAATTTAAAGCACAACATAAGCTTAATGTCGTTTTTTATAATATGGGTGTGGACAGAGACGGTATTGTATTTTATTGGTATCACGATATTCGTGCTTGGTGTCACGATAGAATATTATTCGAAAATATTAAATGTTAATTTGGGTATGATATAGAGGTGGATGTTATATAACAAAATGTAGTTAAAATGTTAATGAATTTTCGCTGGGAAATATTCGCTTATCTACGGATACTTTTATTTAATTATTCCATGAAAAATTAAAATAAAAGAAAAATGATACAAACGCTTATATGTTATGATTCCCATCGCAGTGCATTATATTTGCAATATTATATCAAATTCAGAGCAATATTTTTTAAGAGCTTCATGAGTTAGATCAATCACAAAATACGAGACGAAACTAGTTCCTGGCGCGTTTCATTACCTACTTTTCGCCTCTTAATTGTTTAGCGAGTAATTCTAATACAGTCACATACAGGAAAAGTTTAAGTTTGGGACTTAAATTCGTGCTATTAAAATGATCAGCTCGTATTTTGTGCAAACCCCGCGCCCTTTTCCTCCCCGCATCGTCCAATTTCAGCCTAATACCGTAGTTGGTTTACGTTTTCGGCATTAATTTCTGTCTTAACAACCCTCAAATTATTGAGATGAACCAAATTGCTTGTTGTTGCGACAGATCAACAGACTTATGTCACATTTAAACTAGAAACACCTAATCAGATGATGATCGTTTCAAATACAGTTTCCAACTTAAGTCGTATCACCCACTAACTCGGAGATCACGTTAAGCTGCTGTCTCAGACGTGGTCGCTGCATCAACAATGCTCTTTAACAGCCCTAATCCTAATTTGGACCTACTTGAAGGGCTCAACGTACAAGCCTTTCGACCTAAAGTAGTACTAAGGAAGGGCAGTCTTGATAGTGTAGTGATAAAAATTTTAACAGATTTACAGCTTTAAGATCCTTTTATGAAAGCAAAAAAGTTATTATTAAAAGACGTAAGACAAAAAAGGAAAGAATAAGGAGAAAGCCGTTAAAGCAATTTCTCAAACAAAATTCATTTGCTAAAATGTACACGGTTCTGGAAAATATATTAATATATTTTACTGATTAATTTTTCTTTTTGCATTCCACCTATAAAAAATAACACATGTTTTATTTTATCATTTTCAAACAGTGTTTGATAACAAGATATTTTTTTTATAAGTATTTTTCTATGAAATATTTTATTTACTGTTTTGTTTCATGTAAATGTATATTTTTTAAATAAATAAAGCATTAACTAGTCGTGTGAATTAGTTTATTTTCGTTGTAACTATTATCGATAGAGTAAATCGGTAGAGGATAATTTCAACTCCATTGGGTATTAAGCAAATGACAACAGTCTCATCAAAAATCAAGTAATTTTATCTGGAAGATTGAAAACAGACATTTGGAAGCTTTCAGGAAAGTTTATGAAGACTATCCAATCTTTTAGTGAAAGTTGTAACTAAATTCTGACGGAGCCTAATATTTCAAAAGCTTTAAGTTTTGGTAATAAAACATACAAGAACTTTCCGGTTTTCAATTTTAGATAAAATCGGAATAGAGTCCAATATACTCTCATTTTCTAGTTTTAGCTGCACTAATTATGTAAAACATAAAATAATAACTAAAAATTATCTCACAACCGGCGCATTTGTTTGTCCATAAGGAAATCCTGGTACCTACGCCTATGTACGTTGGCGATAGTCAGGTATGACAGAAGAAAAATTAAAATAGAATCAATGCATTAGAGATGCGATATCTGTGCAGTATGTGTGGAATGTCTTTGAAATAAAAATTTTCGGAACAGTGATGTCAAAGAGCATTGTTTTCTGAAAGATGATGTAGTGCCTACAGTAGAAAAAGGTTGTTGTTGTGCTTTGACCATATGGATAGAGCGAATGAAAGTACACTGACGACAGAAATTGACAGAGCAGATGTGTGTAACGGAGGCATCGGCGTTTGTTGGATCTTGCTACGAAATCTTTTGCCGATCGAGGTAGTGGCATTTTAAAAAAGGGTGAAATTTATAAGTATCCGTAACCCACGAGATTGCATGAAACGATCGATGGAGGTCAGTGATGCAGGAGAGATATACACAAAGACCGTATAATATGGAAGTGTGTGGTATTCGCCTATTCTGCTGAAAAAAAAGAGATGAGTTTATATATAAAAAAAAACCAATTAAGCGAGTGTAAGCGAATTCGTCGAATTTAAAGAACTTCACTAAGTAGATTAAACAGAATTAAAATGTTTTAGGGACGTGCGTATCGAACTAAATCGAGTCATATTAGAAAATAAATCTCAAGTTACTCCAAACATGGTAATTATTATTTCGTTATTTATTTGAAAGATATTAATAAAACACAAATACTCATATGTGCGTTGAACAATACAAATACGTTAATGTTAAAATCTGTAAAAAAAAAAAACGTAATTTCAGGGAGAAACTTGGCATTTTAGAATAAATTCAGTATATCATGTGCCCGGTGCTTATTAGCACCGACACATTAAAATAACAATATTTCATTTATAGTTGAGGTTTAAGTTTGGTTGAAGTTCAACCTTACGCCCTCCATTTAGTCAGGTGTTGATTAGCGGTTGTTAGCGATCGTTAACTCTCACAATTACCAGGTTTGGATGTAAATTTATCGTTCTCTACAAGACTCGCGACGAGTAGTTTGAATTTGACGAAGTTAAAAGCTCGTCGGCCAATTCTCCCGTGATATGGGATTCGCATTCGATAACTTCTGAGTCGAAGGCAACACATAGACTACACGACCACGACCTGATAATTATAGCATGTACTACGATGACCAATCGTCGATGAACCGCCTCTAGACCGCGTCTGACGTCGAGCTTTTCAAACGTTGGCGACCCTGCAGTATCCGCCTAACTCGGTCCGTTGACCTTTCGAAGAGATGTAGTATCTGTGTGCATGCTCTATCGCGTATACTGCAAAAAGCGCTCTGGAGTGCCATTCGACCTCTTTCCTGCGGCTGGTTTCCGCTCGCCGGAAACACCATCCGCGCCTTCTTGATGGCTGACGTTCTACTACTGTACGATTCATGTGCAATTTTCTGCCATGTACGTTGAGATTTGCAATGACGTACTATCGGCTGCATTCCAAATGAACTTTGATAAGGACGCTTGCAACATGCATTAACATGCAGCATGGAACCCTCCGCTGACCCTACGAATCTGCCTCTCGACTACGAATCTCTATCCAAAGGATTGAATATTGATTCCAAAGGATTGACAGATATCGAACACCTAAGCAACTGTTATTTATTTTTATAATTATCTCAGTCCGCTAATCGTTAAATTGTTAATTCTACGTACATTTCATGCCAACCAGGCACATCCTCAGGAAATTGCACAATCACATCCACCAGGGTGTAAGGAGTTTTAAAACAACCGACACAACCTCGTTAAGCGGGCCGCTGTCATGCAATGGTCAAAGAGCGACGAAAGCATCCTTAAAGCAGCCACAGACCACCACCAATAAACATGCCTGTCAAATGTCACAGACATCACCGACATTACCCAAATAGTTAAAGGCAAGCGTCCAATAATGGCGATTTATAAACGTCAATTTGGTCGTTGAGCGTATTATTATTATATTTATGTTTAAAATTTCGAAGGATTCCAAAACATTTAAACGCAACCCTTCTCAATGACCATCGATTTGTGATCATTTATTGCTTATGATCGTTTCTAATAGATATTTAGCAAAATGGGATCTGTCTGATTTATTATTTCTAAAGGCCGAAATATGTTGTTTGTATCTTTTTCCAAAACAACGTCCGGTTTGTCCTATATATATATATATCGATTTACAGTCATCACTAGTTAATTTATAAATTCCAGATTTTTTATTATTGTTTACTTTATCCTTATTGTTACATAAAGTTTTCAAATTGTTGTTTGTTTTAAAGGCCGTATAAATATTATGTTTTTTTTAATAATCTTGAAATTTTCCCCGAAATTGTGACAAAATATGTCAAGCTAGCTATACATTTCTTTTGGTCTTTTGATTGTGTTGGATATATACTTTTCTTTATAATACTTTTTTTTGGTTTTTTAGTAATGAATCCATTAATACATTTTTTACTATATCCGTTTGCCAATGCTATACTGTAAATGGTATTTAATTCTAAAGAGAAATTATGAATATTAAGGGGTATGGTGAATAACCGATGTATCATTGATTTATGAACCGTCAATTTGTGTTGCCATGGACGACAAGAAGAAATGGGTATTGTAGTATCTGTGCACGTGGGTTTTCTATATATTTTAAATTCATGTCTAATATTTTTTCTAGTTATGGTCAAATCTAAAAAAAATATAGAATTGTTTTTTCCTCTAGTTTAAATTGGATTTTGGGGTGTATTCTATTAATATAATTTTGAAACAGATTTAATTCTATTGAATTACCCAGTCAACACAGCCAGTTGCGTGCTGCATGTTAATGCATGTTGCAGGCAAGCGTCTACTATAGATTTCCGCGAATTAACACCTCACTCAATAAAATATTTTATAAGAGAATCGCCAAGGGAGGAGCGTAATCCTTTTTAAAAGATCGTCAACGCACCATTGGGTTGAAGGTAT
This sequence comes from Eumeta japonica, assembly GCA_005406025.1. NCBI lineage: Eukaryota > Metazoa > Arthropoda > Insecta > Lepidoptera > Psychidae > Eumeta > Eumeta japonica. Next base: position 63,949 of record BGZK01002247.1, on the reverse strand, counting down.
CCATGGATGTCGGTGACCATCTATTTTGTAATGGGTCATGAGTTCATTTACCCCAAAAAGCGTATAAAAAACTGTCCAACTACGCTTACCTTCGCTCATGTTATAAAACGTATTTTACTGAATTATTATTTTACAAAATTGAATAAGTTTAAATCAATAAAATGGGGCCGACTCTCTCTCAACACGCAATTTATATTCCACATTCGATAGCATCACATTGAACATCGTCGTCGCTTTTCACCAGATGTACCGGAGTTCGTCGTGCTACAAGTGCAACGGAAGATGCAGCTGCGCTTCGACGCGCAGTACCTCATGCAGTGCACTCCGACCTGGTCCACGGACAGCGACCTCAAGTGGCACGTCATCAAAGCTCTGTTCCTTTACACGTGAGTGGCTTCTTCTTATAAAATGATTGTTATTTTTATTATTGACTTTTACAGTTATTTTCAAAACAATCGTAATGAAATAATATATCTTCAACCTTCAATTAATTAAACGCCGATAGAATTGATGCTCGTAATAATGTTAATATCGAATTAAAATACCCGTGTTAATAAAAACAAATAAATACATTTTAATTTTAATTCAGAACACCTTAATGTTTCTCTTTATATTGGCATACTTATAAACGTCTTCATTTCTTTATTAGGTTAATTTTTTCTCTTAACTTTTTCTGTCCTAAAGTTCATTTAAAAAGTTTAAACATAGTTTTAAAAATCAGAACACTTTAGAGCAATAAAAAATGGCTTATCAAAGAATTGCTGCGTTATCTCGAAGCCATCTTTGAACAACTGAGTAGAGTTTTAAAAGGAGTGGGATTAAAAATAAATATGAGTAAAACTTGAATCGAGAGGAAGTGAAGAAACAGACATAATCCATAAAGCAAGTGGTACTGCGAAGTATGCCGTACCTACCCCTTGTAAGAGATATTTTTCAGTGGTTCTTACCAGTGAGGAAGTTTCGGCCTAAACCCCCCACAATTAAAAATGTGACCAAGGTTACGTAACACAATACACTACATGGCTGCAGCTTTTTATCCCTTTTGTGAAAAATTTTAAAAGGATGGCCTAAGGTACATTAATAAATGTACTAAATTCATATTACTTTAATTTGTGTAATATAATTAGAATGATTTATAGACTAATTAGTTTAAAAAGTACAGGTAAAGAATAAAATTACAATTTCACAGTCGAATAGAACTTTTGACTTGTAACACGTTTTATAAGTTAATAAAGTCCTTTGTTTAAACCGTCTGAAGAATTTGACTGAACATAATTATAGTTAATTGGCTCAATTTTGTCTGTGTACCTGACTACAATTGTAGGAGAACAATTTCACCTCTGTTTGGTTCCGTAGGCTGAAGACAAGAAAAACAGAACTCACAATTTTCACTATATCTGTCCATCCGCCTGTCGGTCCACTATTTTTTCACCTATTCTGATGAAATGTGCAGGCTGATGTCATATTTGAATTGATACATAATCTTATAAATTAATTATCAAAAAAATATGTATTTAGTACATTTACATATTCATAATATTTAAAATTGAGGAATTAAAAATATCTTAATCGGCACTACATTTTGTCGTCGTTTATTTAAGATGCACTAAAGATTCCTGAGTGGCTTTTTTCACTCAGTTGTACATTTTACCTCTAACTTTTAACTATATGATTTACCAAAACATATAACATATATAACAAATATAACTGATATAAATAAACAAAATAACTTTATAAATAAACAGAACTGAGAAATTGGGAAGTTACTGTTTTCAGTCTGATTTTCTGCAAATGTTTTTAAAAATTTTGCCGATCTTTACGTTTTAGGGTTCTAGGAATCTATTTCACCCATTTTCTATACGTCTCTGTATGTATGTATGTGCGTGCGTGCGTGTAATTGTGCACGTGTGTTGATGTGTGTGTTGTTGCTTGTTTATGATATTGTGCGTATGCGTTTCACAAACGCACAACACAACAATTTTAAAGTTTGTTGCATTGTTTTTGTTGCATTGAGGATTTAATTTTTTAATTTAACTAGCCACACGATTTGGCAGATAAAATATGGATAATCTGTCAAATCTTACAGATTGCATTTAAGAGTTGCATTTTTTCCATTGGTGCAGTCTGTTGTAAAACAGATGTTATGTAGATAAAAAATGCATCTGTGAATACATCACTTATATTTTGCAATGACATCACAAATGAGAAATCGTCTTCATGCTTGTGATTTCATTGCTTGCCATTTTAGTTATTTTTGGCTTTGGCATAACTATTTACAGTATAGTGCATTCAGTTTTGAGTAACTGCAGTTTCAATAATTGTAAAATGAGCCACGTTCAATAATAATTTGTTTTTTCAGAGATAGAACTCTATTTATTGTTTACTGTATTTTCATGTTCTCAAGGACAAAGAGTGACAAGTACCAAACTGCATTGTTGCATAGCATCCATATGCAGATGGCTGTTTATTACTATGATTGTTTTTGTAGTTACTTTTAGACTAATTGTTTTATGTATTTATATTAAAGATACATGAAGTCTAGATACAACACTGAATTCGCATGTGTTGCTGCTAATCTTCTTTTACAGTTTAAGTTTTGTAAAATATTTAACTGACTATATAATAATTAAGTCAATAATATTTCTCTAACTAATAATCACATAAATTATGTCCTCAATAAATAAAATGCATAAATAAAAATATTTTTTTTTGCTTCTACTAGCTACTCCACATCTCTACCATATTCTTGCTTCGTAGTAGTGAAGCGCCCACAGTAGTTTCGTACCGATCCATCAGCGCGCCGCGAATAAGGAAACCCAAGTGCACGCCTCAAACTGCATGCGTTAAATGTGTATGATTATAGGCCCATGGCAAATATTACTCTCTGAAACGACCCACCGTGTATCACCGTAAAATCTTGCCAAAGCTGTAATGTTACAATTAATGGTATTCATTTGTTGGGTATCTTATACGTAACGTTTCATTTGAAATGAACGGCATTGTTATTTGTAGTTATTATTCAATTTAACAATCACAATTTTTCGAATAACGTTCAGCAAATAATGACCGTAAGGAAGAACCCAAAATAATTTCCTTGCAGCTTACAAAAACTTTGATAACATTTGAGTCAAGTGTTATCGAAGTTTTTGTCGACTGTAAGTAATAGTCTAAATTAAAATGTAAGGCATCTATTTTATTTATTTATGTTTATTATATGTAAAATAACAACAGTATTTGAAGATATTTCTCCTCATATAAACCTAGAAGCATTTGAAAGATCTTTTAAATATCGAAAATTTCATATTTTATTTTTTACTAATACTTTTAATTAGTACCATTTATAATAAACTGATACAAAATACAACTGATCAAAAATAAGTTGCCGTACATGAATTTACGATCTAACAGTAACAAGAACTCTGCAGATACTAAAATTTAGATAATTATTCATTTATGCAAATATTAACCAGAATTATTGGACGGCGTAATTATCAAACATTAATGCAAGTGTTAAATAATATTATGAACAAGATGCCCTACATTTAGCAACGTTATCGTATGGGTCTAAGAAAAAGTTAGTGGCCTCCGGATTTTCGCCCCTGTCTTGGAAATATGTACGAAGTTAATGGATAATGGGTAATGCATCTGTATAAGTATAAAAAAGTTATTATTGAAATGTTGAATAGTAGTAAATTACCTATATTGCTCGTACATTGATCGGCTAATTAAAAATTTGTGCTGGCTTCCGGGCCTACTACTTTTGTATGAGACTAGATTTTTTTTCATGATCTGTCAAAAAGAAGAAAGCCACACGAAAATAATTGGTCGTAATTCCTCATTTGCGCCTGGAATATTCAATTTTCTCAAGTACTCACCTGTACCTTTTAAAAGTGATGGCGTAGAGCTGAGAGTTATTTTCTGATATTGTTACAGCCTTCAGAAAGTAATTTAATATGGTTCATTTCATAGGGTCATTTTTACTATGGTCCTATAGTCTAGTAGACATTTCTTGATTGTCCTTTTTCTATGATGGATGAACCTATATACGTCCATGCAACAGTTCGATCACAGGCCGCTATGGACAAACATCCGAATTTTAGTTTAGCAAATAAGATGTAATGCACCTATCATTGAACATGTACTGATACTATTTTACATTAAATACTTGGAACTCATAGAAGTGCTGTGATACACTTACTGTTTTATTGGTTGTCACGGAACCCCGGATGCGAGGATTTGCCTTCCACCTTCGCCGATTCTTAAGCTAAGATTTTTGACTCTGACGCTTTTTATAACAACAACGCAATTTATATAGATCTCTGAAAAGATCTATCTAAGAGACGAAATTTAAGAAACAAATCTATTATGGACCGCAAGATGTCGAGCAGAAATAGAGAGCGAATTTCGCGATAACTTTGCTTCTATTCCATTAATTCTGTGTTTCAATAGGGACATTCAGTTGTATTGTTAAAGGTTTACCTTTAATTTAAATATAATACCAAGTTTTATTATTCTGATTATGCCATTATTTTGGTATTAATCCAGAAATCGAATTAATTGAAATCTTTTTCAGATTCACAAATGAATACATTTTCCTTAATTAATTTAATGTAATATTGACAATATAAGTTGGTTAAATTACACTATTGAATAATTAGAGTGTTTGTTATTGTACTTAGTTAGCTTTAACTTGTGTCGGTGATGCAGTAAATTAGCTTTTGTTGCGTTCACGTGTTAAGTTTTCGAGCAAATTCCAACTTAAGCTAACTTTCGTCATGCGCAAACCGCGTTTCGAAATTAATATAAGAATTTGCATCGTAAACTGCATAACGCACTGCCTCGCAGCAAGCAAAATTGGTTAAACACAAACACTAACTTTGATAGCGCTTACGTTCTAGCTAATTACGGTTTGTTGTAAACTGATTATAATGAGAATTTATGCTTAGGCAATCCTTTACTTTCCAAGTTTATCAAGAGAATATTAAGGCACTAGTAGACGTTCATTGTTTAGCTTTCCTTAAACAATGTCATTATTAATCACATTAAGTGATTCTTCAACTGATACTTCATAATTTAAAAAGTATGAAAAACAGACATTAAGACATTAAATTAACAGTATTTCGGAATTTCTAAACTACATGCGCTTCTCTTTGCTCTCTCAAGTTTAAATTGACATTATATACTCGATAGTGTACGAGCACTGCTCTATGTTGATGTCAACTATTCAACAATAGATGGCACTCCATGATATTGTTAACACGTACATGCGGATCACATTGTCTCTTAATTCAACATTAAATTAATTTACCCTATTTCTGCTGTTATTATTAAAGTTTTCTAATGTGTTTCTGCTAGGTAAGTTGTAATTATATAAATGAATGAAAATGCGTAGGCAGATTAATAAGTAATTTTAATTCTGTGTATCCAAGTTTTAATAATAGCCTCTGTGGAGTAGTTTCTGAAAAAAATTGCAGTTTTGTTCCCTAACTTTTCAACGTTGAAGAGTGCTGTGGCTCCCATCATCTGTTCAGCAGCATATGATGACATCTACCAGACGTAAAAACTTGAATAACTAAAAAAGAGCTCAAACACACTCTAAGCGCCAATGATAGTTGAGAATATCCGTTGATTTGGCTGAGATTCCATCTTCAGATTCTGACTTAGCCAGTATGGAACCACCTCGTTAATATAATCTTTACAAAAAACAAACTAGAGATGTCGTGGAACACTTGGTTGGAAGGAAGTTAATTTCGCTTTATATTTTATCATATCAAATAATAGTAACAGCGATATAAATTATGTAACAACTTTCGAAAGTAGTTAAACAAGAAATAATAAATAGTATCTTAAGAAAAATATTCATTTATTTAAAATTGGATGTAATACATGTAAAATAATGAATTATAACAATTGTAAGTTATATAAAAAACAAAACATCCATTTAAACCCCTAAATAATGTACGCAATTTGATTGTATGGATATGCATTACTGTCTGAAAATTACAATTAATGGCAATCTTAAGTAAATTAACACAAAATAAATTAAAATATTGTCTCTCATTTGTCAACTTTAATAAGATTTGCTTCACGTGCTTAAAGTTCACTAATAAAATATGATGGACAGCTATTTTTACTTACTAGATATACCAAAAATTTATTATAAATGCCTTGCCATATCCAAAGGGCATTCTTAATAAATTTATTACTGTTGTAAATTATTGAATTTTGTTATTGTTCTATTAAATTGCATACATCAAATCTAACATAAAAATAATGCAGGTCTCTTTAAAACCAAATATTGCGCCGTTTCTTTAACTTGGCGAGAATAAACGAAAACCTTCAACAACACAACAAATACAGAAGGCGGGTTTCAAGATTTTTCGCCTCTGCGACGGGCGGTGTTCTTTGTAATTTGGCCGCCCGCCACTCACCGGGGGCGGCGCTGACGCCGCGTCACGGGAACTATGTACGGTGTTGCCACAGACCGTTGTCGTTGTAAATTTATGGTAGTTTTTAGGTGAATTTTGGTTGTTATTTTCTATCCAATTGTGCATATGTTAAGTAATTGACACTATTCCACAGCTCGTACTTTTTTGTAGTGGACTTTATGACAAAATTATTACATCTCATTATTTGGAATTTAACATAGTAATTTACATTAATACCTAAATTTAATATGACATTCCATGAACAAAATATATTTAAGAAATACGAACGAATATGGTAATAATTATTTTACTATTAATATCATCTGCCGAAAATTACTAAACTAATAATGCATATATTTATTTGTGACATATTGCTAATGCCATTTGTTAAAAACTACGGAATTAATATGAATGTGCTTGATTTATATTAATTCTGTAGTTTTTGACAAATCCTTGATTTGAAGTTTACTTCAAAATCGCAGAACAATTTTCAGATTGCAGGTAAATGTATAGTTATTATTTATATATGTAATTTAATGCGTAATAATGTTTTGGTTTTTACTTAATCTGCTATTAAACCATCTGTTGATAATTAGGAAATTAATAGGACATATATCTAAATTAAAATGTAGAAATGAATACCTTTATTTTTTTTGTTCGTTAATGACATCACACATAGAATTAATATGTGTTTTGCTTACTCAATTTTTTGAACAAATATTAAAATTTTTTATGCAATGTTGCAAATTCTCTGAAAATGATTTGCCAAATTAATTGTGTATTTAATATAATCTCTGTATTAAAAGCTCATTCTATTGAAAGTTCTCTGTTAATAATTATTACTAGGTTAAGATTATTGTATGAAATTATTATTACATACCGAAATCATTTATTATCCTTCTAATACATGGGTAATAGTAAATACGTCAATTATAATAAATTAGTTATATGAACACGCAATCAAATGCGACATCGACCAGTGATCACGTTTAGAATGGTGATGGAACTATTTCGGTCTTAGAACGAATGCAGTCTACATGCAGCATGTGGACGGCCTCGTGAGCATCTGAAAACATGTCGAAAGCACTACAGAATATCTGCACGCACAAACACATTCTGAAAACATTTTCTGTGCCTACTGAAAGCGCATAAAAAAACATCTCGCCAGCCCTCACAAAGCCGTGCTAGTATAAAGTAATGCAACACATGCACTAGATTTGTATACGTTATTTCTGATCAGACTTCACAGTCATCGGAGACATACACGCGCACACACATTCGGCCGTCATTATAGTTGTCTTTGGTCGCAAGCGCAAGGCCATTGAGCCAGGCTAGTGATGTCTCTGCCCCACTAATGATACAATACATCCATGAACGCGTCACCAAAACGTATTTTTTAAATATTCCGATTACACGTCACCCTTAACGGGTCGGAGAAGGTTTTCGTTACATACGAAAAAAAAATGTTTTCTGCTACGAGGAAAATATTTTTTCAGGTTGAAAGTGATTTATTAAGAAGTAAAAAATGCGAATTCACCGCTGAAAATTGTCACATAAAAGAAAGCCTCCCCGAAAACGACTAATGAATAACTTTATTTTATTTTATATTGAGATAACTTTATAACAAAATCATATCGTTTTGTATATTTACATTTTGGTTTTTTTAATTTCGCTATCGATATGGGTATTTAGCTTAGAAAAATTCTACTAATACTGAACTGACACATTACGAATTATTTATTATTTAATATAGATATATTATTATTTATTATAAAAACACATAGTAGATGTGCCCTTATAACAAAACAAGTAATTTTCTTACAAAATATATTCTCGAAGTACGAGTAGAACCACTTTCACGTATAAAATAAATCTCTCAAAAGGCGACTAAGGGGATGCCAGAAAATTGGCAGAACAGCGTCGCTTAATTGAGCAGTATTTATTAAATTAAATATATACATTTCACACAGCAATAGCAATGGTTTATTTTCTATTTTATTATTTTTTTTATGTTACAACGAGAATAATCATGAAATAACGTAGAGTACTGCTAACATCAGGAATCAATAGCATATGTAATTGGGAGTATGAGACAGTAGTAGTTTGTTTACAGTTTTTTGTTCATGATACAGTTTGTTATATTGTATAAAATAGGAAGATACATTATTTAATCGTATATAGGTATGCTAATGATAAAATAGTTTTATTTTTGATAAAATTGTTTTCATTTTTTTAAAGTAGTATCTATTTTCTTGCATGTTATCTTAGAAAATGTATTGGCAGCATTCACGGATAATTACACCTAAAATATACGCACAATGTAAAATTATATATATAGTATCGAAAATCAATCTCAAATCATACGATTGCGTTTACGAATTGCATTTTTTCCTTTGGTGCAACCCACCCTAAAACACATTTGTGTCCATGAGAAAATGTATTTGTGAATATGTGACTAACTTTTAAATGACTTCAACGGTTTTATTTGGAGATTTGACGGCTTTTCAATTTGATTTTTAAAATGATTTGATTTTTTTAGTTACTTTTGGCTTTTGTATAACATTTTCTAATGTTGTGCATTCAGTTTTGAGTTATTGCAAGTAGAATAATTCTGAAATGGGTCACGTTAGGGCATATAATCGTACTACGTGACCCACATTTTACAAATTTTTTATCCCCCCCCGATGAGCAACCGTAGTATATGCCAAGACCTCCCTCTAGTTATACGTACTAATTCATAAATATGATTTCAAATATTTTTTTGCTAACAAAAAGTTAATATAATCATGGAGAAAAAACTTATGTAAAAACATATTGTAACAGGCACTTACGTTTTACTACAAATAGAATACTATATAAGCGTCCCACTTCTAAATGAGTACAAAAACTATCAGTTTTAAAACAGCAGGCGTTCACCTGTAAGTTCAAAAAGCGCTGAATATAATTTGAGTATTTCTTTGACTATGTGGTGAAGTCTTATTTTGAATCTAAATTCAGTCTAAAATAAAAAATATAGTTTTTTATAAAAACATTGATTTCGATTTAAAGCGAGAAATACTCTTATAAGCTTCCGCCAGCAATTTCGCTCGCACGAACATAGTATGGAGTCATTTATCTTATATATCGGCAGATTAGGAACTTAATTATAATTCCGCTCGCTATTTCGTTCTCGGTTCTGATACCGATATTACTTTCGATGCGGATTTGTCTCACTCTCGATTGCCATCGAGGTCCCGCATTTGATTTCGAATTCGATGTCAAAATATGTACATCCCGATTCTAGTCTCGCTCTAATTGCGGTCCTACTCTAAATTTCAATGTCTGTACCGCTCCTTATTCTAAATGCAAACACGCTCTTGATTTAAATTTACTTTCGATGCGGATTTGTCTCACTCTCGATTGCCATCGAGGTCCCGCATTTGATTTCGAATTCGATGTCAAAATATGTACATCCCGATTCTAGTCTCGCTCTAATTGCGGTCCTACTCTAAATTTCAATGTCTGTACCGCTCCTTATTCTAAATGCAAACACGCTCTTGATTTAAATTTACTTTCGATGCGGATTTGTCTCACTCTCGATTGCCATCGAGGTCCCGCATTTGATTTCGAATTCGTTGTCAAAATATGTATATCCCGATTCTAGTCTCGCTCTAATTGCGGTCCTACTCTAAATTTCAATGTCTGTACCGCTCCTTATTCTAAATTCAAACACGCTCTTGATTTAAATTTACTTTCGATGTGGATTTGTCTCACTCTCGCATTTGATTTCGAATTCGTTGTCAAAATATGTACATCCCGATTCTAGTCTCGCTCTAATTGCGGTCCTACTCTAAATTTCAATGTCTGTACCGCTCCTTATTCTAAATGCAAACACGCTCTTGATTTAAATTTACTTTCGATGCGGATTTGTCTCACTCTCGATTGCCATCGAGGTCCCGCATTTGATTTCGAATTCGTTGTCAAAATATGTATATCCCGATTCTAGTCTCGCTCTAATTGCGGTCCTACTCTAAATTTCAATGTCTGTACCGCTCCTTATTCTAAATCCGAACACGCTCTTGATTCAAATTTACTTTCGATGCGGATTTGTCTCACTCTCGATTGCCATCGAGGTCCCGCATTTGATTTCGAATTCGTTGTCAAAATATGTATATCCCGATTCTAGTCTCGCTCTAATTGCGGTCCTACTCTAAATTTCAATGTCTGTACCGCTCCTTATTCTAAATCCGAACACGCTCTTGAATCAAATTTACTTTCGATGCGGATTTGTCTCACTCTCGATTGCCATCGAGGTCCCGCATTTGATTTCGAATTCGATGTCAAAATATGTACATCCCGATTCTAGTCTCGCTCTAATTGCGGTCCTACTCTAAATTTCAATGTCTGTACCGCTCCTTATTCTAAATTCAAACACGCTCTTGATTTAAATTTACTTTCGATGTGGATTTGTCTCACTCTCGCATTTGATTTCGAATTCGTTGTCAAAATATGTACATCCCGATTCTAGTCTCGCTCTAATTGCGGTCCTACTCTAAATTTCAATGTCTGTACCGCTCCTTATTCTAAATCCGAACACGCTCTTGATTCAAATTTACTTTCGATGCGGATTTGTCTCACTCTCGATTGCCATCGAGGTCCCGCATTTGATTTCGAATTCGATGTCAAAATATGTACATCCCGATTCTAGTCTCGCTCTAATTGCGGTCCTACTCTAAATTTCAATGTCTGTACCGCTCCTTATTCTAAATGCAAACACGCTCTTGATTTAAATTTACTTTCGATGCGGATTTGTCTCACTCTCGATTGCCATCGAGGTCCCGCATTTGATTTCGAATTCGTTGTCAAAATATGTATATCCCGATTCTAGTCTCGCTCTAATTGCGGTCCTACTCTAAATTTCAATGTCTGTACCGCTCCTTATTCTAAATCCGAACACGCTCTTGAATCAAATTTACTTTCGATGCGGATTTGTCTCACTCTCGATTGCCATCGAGGTCCCGCATTTGATTTCGAATTCGATGTCAAAATATGTACATCCCGATTCTAGTCTCGCTCTAATTGCGGTCCTACTCTAAATTTCAATGTCTGTACCGCTCCTTATTCTAAATCCGAACACGCTCTTGATTCAAATTTACTTTCGATGCCGATTTGTCTCACTCTCGATTGCCATCGAGGTCCCGCATTTGATTCCGAACCCGTTGTCAATATATGTACATTCCGATTCTAGTCCCTCAATGAATTGCGGTCCTACTCTAAATTTCAATGTCTGTACCGCTCCTTATTCTAAGTCCGAACACAGTCTTGATTCAAATTTTAGTCCCACACTCGATTTCGATCTTGGTTCTATTCACGATTTCGATTTTTCCCGTTCTCGACTCTTGATTCTCGTTTCTTCTCCCGTTTGTAATTTTGTACTACATGGGATTTCGGTTCCTACTGGTCACTCCGGTTTGGACGAAGTCGGAGCAAATACAAGTATCAAAAGAAAATTCAGGCTATGTTACTCGGAATCAGTTGGACATTTTTAACTGACTTCAAAATTGATACAAGCGAAAGAATTTTTAAAATCTGTTATGCCGTATATATGCCGATGAAGCTAATGTAAAGTATTGATTATCTATTTTACTCAGGAAATTGTGATTAGTGAAGGAATTTTAGGATTTTTAGAAGGATTTTTAGGATCAGGTATGTAGTCCGCTTCGATAGTACAAATACGCAGATGCAGTCGGGCACGTATGCTGGTTTTTTTAGGAATCTTCCCGTTCACGCTTGTATGGCCAAATTGTGAAACTAGCGATATATTGTAAAATCTTGGCCTCGATGAGCAAGTTGAAATGACGGTCTCGGATATTTTCATAGCACTGATGGTGAGAATGCGAAATGAAAGAGATTGTGAGAATGTACAGCTCAGATTAAAATCTCAATCGCAGCTTCACAAGATCACTGTATTTGGTAAGACGAAAATGTAAGAATTCCATAGAATTATGAAACCCTAACACAGAGACATATTTAGTTACTACGGAATTAATAGTTTTGGTGAAATAATACAACTAATGTCGGCAAAGTGCTTCCTTACAAAGTTACCTCGTGTCGTTGCTGACGTCACGATGGGTGGGCGCATATTTCATAGAGCAGGTAACGTGTCTGCGAAAACGGAATTTATAGGCAGATTACTCTCGGCTCCGCGATAACATTTTTCATTCGAAAATGTTTGTTCTGCAAATATTTTGGGTTCACCAGATTTCCTACTGTTTTTTAAGATCATTTTAATAATCCTCTATACGCTTGCTTTTATCTTCGTACGGCAGATCATTTTTAAAATAAATAGTTTCGCAACGAGTCACTTTTATACATAATTAGTATTATTTTCCACTTTAGACTAAAGTGTGAACCATAATAAGAGTTTACAAAAGCTTCAAATTTACATTTACTGTAAAAATGAACGATTATAGAGGATTTGTGCTGCTAAGTGCAGGTTGACTGCAGGTGTGCCTAACACCTGCAGTCAACTTGCACTTACCAGGCCCAGTAAACGATTGTTCACAATCTTCTACCAGCTAGTCATACTGTCCTCTGATGCCGCGTGATCATGAAGATGTCCCCATGTAAAATAGTATTCGAATCGATTACCTCCTCATTGGAAAGCGACGACGACTTCTCGGTATGATGGTCACCAAGCTATTACAATATCGGTGATTATGAGTACTTGCTACGGCTTTCAATTTTCATATTAAATGCTTTAAAAAACTGTTGTTAGCTATTAGCAGAGCGAGCAATCATTAAAATATGTATAGCAAAAGTACGTCATAATGCCCACATACAAAATGATTATATTTTTAAATTATAAAATTTATGTATAGCTATATAAATAATACAAATTTGTGTCTGACTAGCTCAGTGATCTTCAAGATTAGTAGAACGGATGCAATCAAGATTTTATATGTAGTGCTCTAGTAAAAGCCATACAAAAAAAAAATAATTTAATTATTCCAATAAAAGTCATACGATTGGTCTCATAAACATTTTGATGTAGTGGAATCCCAAATAATTTTATACCAAACTATTTCAAGCCATAGGCAATGATTTTACACCATGGAAACTAAATGGCGAGTTGTTTATGTTATATTTATTTTTTATAGGAAACTATAGTAGATGAAATTAAAATTCTTGTTCATAATCTATAAACACATACCTATATTATTACGTAGCTGGAAGTGTATATTTAGGAACACAGAATCTCAATACATCGCTGCTGAACCACTTGAACGTGATCAATGTATTGACATACATTGATCTCAGAAACAAAACTCTTTTCGAATTTGCCTGCACTCTGGTATTGATATTTGTTTAATAGCTGTCTAGAATGTTCCTTGAATATAAACATATCGATAAATTATAAAATATTAACAAATAATAATATAAACTCACGCCTATTTCCCAGAAGGGTTATCAGAGACTATAGATTTCCACACAGTACGATCTTTGCATATTTCTCTTGCCTCACTGACATTAATTAATCTTTTCATGCAAGCTTGTCAGTTTCGGATTCTTAAAACTTTTTCGGGCTCTTTTTTAATACGCCACTGCATCTATTTTTCCGAGACACACCACATATATTACGCAGCGATCACATCTCCACTGCATTGATCCTACTTTCATTTTTCGTTTGCCATATCCAGCTTTCGCTACCGTACATAAGCGTAGGGGTCAGGACCTCATTATGAATAGCCAAGCGCGCTTATCGTGAGATGCTTTTACTATTCATAAAAGCAAACAAGACCCCATTCGCTTTATTTCCCGCACTTACTCTTCTTTCCATATCTCTATCATGTTTACTATCATTTGTAAACAGACTACCCAAGTATACAAACTCTTCCATTTGTTCGATTTTTTGACCTTCTATAAGTATATCGCATTCAGTCTTGCTTTCGCCCATTTCAAACACCATCACCTTAGTGTTTCCCACATTTGCTTTCATACCCCTTTTCTTCATTAATTTAATTTACTATCTTCTGTAGAATGCACGCCGACAGCTGAAGGATTACTTAGTCGTCGGAGTACAGGAGACATTTAACAGACAGCTCATCCTTCCTTAGTCCACATTAATCCTTTTTCAAATCATACATACAGCTATCTATTAATAGTTTGAATAGCCACGGTGAAGCTACACATCCCTATCTGACACCCCTGCGGAATTCAAACTAGTCAGTGCATGCCCCGTTTATTCTAACGTAAGCACAAGAGCCTCCTATATAGGGATCGCAGTACCTTTATCAATTCGCTTGAATTGGGTTCTCCATAGATCATTTCTTTTCACACTATCATAAGCCTTTTGCCGATCTACAACAATATAGAAAACCTTTTGGCCGTTGGCCAAAACCTTTTCTACAATATTTCGCAGAGAAAAAGTTTGGTCCGTACACCCCATACCTTTTCGAAATCCCGCTTGTACGTCCCAAACCTTGTTTTGAGTCTCATTCATAAGTCTTTTGATAGTGTTTTTAGCATACAGTTTTCCAACGACGCTCAGAAGGCTTATAGGGCGGTAATATGCACAAATCTGTGACTTTTCCAGAATTTTTTAAAGAGCTGATACAACAGGCTTGCCACTTTTCCCCCATCGTCCCTCAGCATCTCTGACGAACTCTTTCATATCCAGCAGCTTTTCCAAATTTTATGCGCTTTAGTGCTTTTATAATTTTATCCATCGTAATTTCACTTTCATTTCCGGTAAATTATGTCGAACAAATAAGTCATAAACACGTCACGTCTGACATAATCAAGCGAAATTTATTGCCTCTTGAAAATCCTAATCCAAAAAAATAAAATTCATTTAAAAAGAACGTAAACAGACATCCGCCGACACAGGGGATGGGGCGCGTGGGTTGGAGTCAACTAGATATTCTATTCTTCGATATTTTTTTCGCACTTTTATTTTCAGCTTGCAAGTACAATACGCAACAGTATTTACACAAGATTCGCGCTGTATTTGTGGTACTTGTTTATAAAAATAACGATTTGTATGGAATACATGTTTACCGATTTCGTATTTTAATTTCTTTTTGTTTAAAGTCTTATCTAATCGAACTAGAAGTTTTATAATTTGAATTTGAAAATATGCAGTTATTTTTATGAATCAAGTCACTTGCCGTTTGTTTGATAATAAATCCTCTATTCCATTTTGTGTAAGAATCAAATCTACGAAAGAATCATGGCTTTGTTCGTGTTTATAATATCGCTGCAAACTCAATTTGTAAAGCAAACAAATCATCGAAATATTTATTTGCTTTATCGAATCGATAAATACATAACAATATTTCTTGGATACATTTTCATTCTGCTGCTACGAATAAATCGGGAGCCATAAATTAGCAGAGCGTTCCATTGAATTGTATTGTTAGGCTCTTACTCATAGAAAACCAAATTGTTAACATAATTCACTACGTAGCGTTAAATTTACCTGAAAAGTCGGATGTTATATGCTCCCAAATACACGCATTCCGCATATTGCCAAAATCGAACAAAAGACGTAATCATTTGCATTATTTCACATTATGCAGGTTCAGAAATTAGGTTCAATAGCCTAATTTACGCCGTAGCGCTGCCTGGCAATATGTAGGTACTAATTTTCCGCAATAGGGTACTGACTATTACCATATTCACGGGTGTTTTTTATTCAAACAATAATGCACTTAAGTCATACTTAGAGCCTGTTCCGTCATCTCCTTTCAAAGAGACATTTAACAAAAGTCACCTTTAAAATAAAATTCACGTTTACGTCCTCCTTTTAAAAGTTGTTTGTGCTAAAACTTTTTAAAAGGAAGACATGGAACGCAAACATAATTTTGAAAATATCTTTTAGTTAAAAGACAGTTTAGATGAACACGGTGGAGAGGCCCTTAAACAACTATAAAAATAAGCAAAACGTGAATGTTTTACATTGTCAATTAAACGGACATCAGAGAGTTGTGACGTCATTGAATATCTTTTCTGCATAAAATACATATTGTTACATCATTTCAAAAAAATCTTTGATATCCTACAATGCATTCTTCGTTTGATTTTTATTTGATGTCATTGTTACTATCATAGTATTTGTATATTTCACCAACAATTATAATACAAGTGTCAGAACTACTTTATACATTAACGTTCCATTTAATATTGCCATTCCGTTTGACTCCATCAGATACCATTTCCCACTTTATCACCATATCAACCGCAAAAAAGTTATTCACGTATGAGATTTAGGGGTTCAGAGTCATTTCGCACCCATGGATGTAATATGTAAATCAGAAATACGTCTTGAATATCGCCATGGACCCGGAGCGAAATTGAAAGGAAAACGAGGTAGGGTGGGCCGGAATGCGGCCGCTTATCGTTGTACGAACACGCCTTTGAAACCGGTTGGCCGACGACGCGACCGAGCGAAGTGACTTATGTGTGTCGTTGTGTCACCTCTTAAACACCCCCCTCACAATCACCGAATACTGTTGAACTTGTCATCGATACAGTGGCAACGCGAGGACCAACAGCTTAACCTGTTCTCCTAAAGTTAAAATGAGTGACTTAAGTTGAAAACTCATCGTTTAGCGCTGAAGAATGCATTGAAAGGCACCCCTCTTAACTACTAATCTAATCCACCGCCGTCCAGTTACGGGTAAGGTGCCTAAATGTAATTATCTATAAAAACGGCAGCAGCAACAGCGACGAGACTACGTAATTTTCAACAAGCGATATTACATTTTCAGTGGGAAACATTTTAAAAACCATCTATACTTGTTGCTTATTCACTTTGTTTGGGACTTTATTTCTTTATATAAGTCAAAGCATTACCTTAAAATAAAGAAAAATGCAATCAAATCAAATCTGTATATATATATATAAATATATATATATATATATATATATATATACATCGAGATAGAAAGAGAGAATATATGAATATATGAAGGAATATATGAATATATAAATATGGAGGGAATATATGAGTCTTACTGGATAGTAATTGTACTTGCGGTACACTCACATGAACATGAATAGGAACAGGCACTGAGAGGAACAAACCGCATCTAACCCACATAACGCTAGTTGCTGTTCGCTTCTGCGTTGTAGTAGTTTCAGACGTACTACCATTGTTGTATTGAAATGAAAACCCAATAGCAAACTAATTTATCAACCATAAAAACCCTTGAAATCTTGTCTACAGTGAACCATCAGAGCGGTTGAGGTCTATCGGTCGGCATGTTGTTTTTGAATCAAAAACTAACGGGTGCCATCCCTGGTCGGAGGAAATTTAGACGATAAGTTTTTTATTCAAATCAAATGAAATTACAGTACAACACACGAAACTCTGCCGCTGTTAAGTTTGCCACGAATGCGTCGCAATGGCGTATTAAGGGAATACGAAGGAGAAGAAGAAGGAGGGTGCGAAGAGCATTGAACCTGCGCATCGCATTGTTCGTAGGCAATTCAGAACGGCAGAGTAACGTACTTTATAGTGTAATTGCTTCGTAACTCTAAGAGCATGTTGAGCTATGGATCCACGACGTGGCCGCCTCATCGGTGCCGGAAGTCGTGAGCGAACCACACCCGCCCAGGGGCAGCGTGATGTAAGATTACATAACTTTAGTTGAAATAAAATCGTAGAGGTTGTGTTTTAGCAGTGCGATGACCTAACAGAAATTGACGCCTAAATCTCTTACAATATTTTTCATATTAAATAAATTAATAATATTTTATGATAAATATTCGTGAGATATTATTTTACATAAAGCGTGTAACACATTTGTTCTATAAAATTACTATTAATATTACCGGATTTTTTTCTTTCCAAAAGGAGATTCCTTTTTGGCATAATTAAAAATTACTACAATCACTCAGCTCACAGGGACACTCATAAAAATTATAAATCATATAAGAACATCGAATGCGTTCATAAATGATGGTCTTGTATAATTCAGTATCATCCGTATATCTCGTAATAAGGAACTTCAGAAAAATAATGCGACACGTACAAATGAACTGTCATGACGCGGTAATAACGCTTACGCAGAAGAATGGGTGAGGGGGAGGGATGTACCTGTAGGTCATCACGATGAATAAGGTGAATATGTTAAGGAGCCTACATCAGATAAGGAACTGCGAGCTGATGATTCATAATTACCTGTAGTGATGGTATATTAAAGATAGCCAAAGAGAAGACGAGGTACCTCTTAGGTGATGTCTTATAGTTTTGTCTTATAGTGAGATATATATATAACGATTTTACTTTATCCTTTACATTAGTTCAAAATATGAGATATCAATTAAGCGAAATAGAGTGTTAACAACATGTGAAATTGTTATGTCACGCCTCCGCACATCAAATGCGTGTTCGCGCTGTTTATACTGTATTATATCTTTTTCTCCCACCGATGTGTTATTTTTAACTCAAATTAGTATAGCCTTCGATACATTTGTTGTTGAACTTATTGTCGATGCTACCGATGACTTAATGTAGAGTTTTGGAGTTTCATAAATTGTTTTGTTTAACATTATTAAGTTAATATATTCACTTAAAGAAATATAAGTAAATATAAAAAAAAGCATATACGTGCTTTCATTAAATTATTATAAGAGACGATTTTATATACCTTCTTTTGCTTATTGTGTAGAATCCATGAAAGTTGTTCTGAAGGAGCAAACTCCAGTCGCGTGTCAGAGCTGACACGCACCATTTTTTGCACTTATTTCATAACTCCCAACGCCCGGCGAAGCAGGCGGGCGGTCACTAGTACAATACAAAATTATTTCTACATCCATTGTAATGAATAAAAAATGTTTTAGTGTGTCTCTTGGAAATTGCGGTCTCTTATCCATTATAAAGAATAAAAAATTATCTTATTGAAGCTTTTGAAATTCATGAATGGTATTTTTTTGTGTCGTATAGTGTCGAGAACTTTATATCTTTTTTTCTTAAGTTTCTAAAAATGAAAAACCGTAGTTCAACTAAAATTTTTTAGAATTGAATGTCGAAAGTCTTCCTGTGGTTTCTTGATTAAGAATATGAATATCCCATATGGCTGTCGTCGGGAGCACCTAAGGATACCTCGATAAATACATCGAGGGCTGACCGTTAGTACCTTGTAGTTTTCGTAAACATTCATACCAATAATGAGCAGTATTATCGAAGACGTGAGAGATCTTCAAAGGTCCATTGGTGGTGCGCAGCAAAGAGCTATAGCATGTTGTTGATGAGCAATAATTACTCAAGAAAGCGATGAACGAGTTCCCGAGATCACTAAGACGCAGGGAAGATTGCAACACAAAAATTATTTCGTCGAATAGTCAAATGAACATGAAGTATAAAATTGATTTTCGTCGTAGTGTTATGCCGATCCGGCACCAGCATTTTTATGTATTTAATGGTCTTGTCAGAGCGTTTGTTGGTGATTCGTGTAACTTATGAAGTACTCGTTTGATTGAAATCTTATTCGTACAATAATTTTATTTTGTGGGTGCACAAAGATGATGCGGTTCGATGATGGTGGTTCACAGCTATATTAGGATTCAAAAGGTGGTAATCTAGTCACGTTTTTAATGAATTCCATATTTGTTGGGCGAAATGACGTGTTACGTTCATTCAATCCCAAAAAAGGGCCTCATAAAGTCTCTCTCCGATAAGTGCGCTGTGATCGAGTTATTAACAATTTATATATTTACACACCGAGATGATTCATATTAACACAATAAATTTCGCGCGGTGAACAGGAAAGTTTAATTCATTTTATTAGTTTAATGCAAAATGTGCAGGAAAGCAATCTGCACGCCATCTAAATTAAAAAAATAAGCGTCTGTTGGGACAGCCAGCTTCAGTATTAAATTAGTAAGTTTGTAATATGCTGTGAAATTTGGTGTTACAAGAGTTTATGACTCGTAACTAAGAAAGTCAAGAACTTTACAGTTTATGGCCCTGAATCCGAAATCTGGAACAAAATGATGAGAGAGTATGCCCGTGCAGTCGAGTCACAGAACATTGACTGAACGCTTCAAAAAGCTTCCATCGTGTATTTTTTTCTTTTATTGTGTGACTGATCCCCACTCGAGAAAAGATGTAGTCGCTTTTTATTTACGATAGCCTTTCCTAAAGTATCCAAGTAACTGAAAAACCATTGAAGTTAATTAAAAAAATCATTAAACGAAGCATTAATTACACAGCGTGATGAGGTCAAAAAGCTTTTGTACAGTCTGTCATGCGAACCGAATTTAATCAAATCAAAAAATATCTCTATTTTGTGAATAATGGAATCACACTTAAAATACTTAACGAATTGTTTTCGATATTAACATTACCACCCATTCCAAATGCTGATTCATGAAGTTGACAATAAGGTTCACTATTCTCATATGAAGTTAATGATCTTCTATGAATTCATAATTATATGTCTTAATAATACTTGTTATTCACCCAGGTTTCCTCTTCTCCTAATGACGATCGCGTACTGCCAGATCGTGAGGGTGCTGTGGCGGTCGGACAACATCCCTGGCCATGCGGAAGCCAATAAGTTGTGCCCAATAACAACCGGACAGAACACTTGTAAGTTTATTTCTATCAAATAAATTGCATTCTCTTTAATCACCAAATAACACCCGAAATACAGTTCATTTGTTTTTTTTTATAATCAAATAGAATAATCGAAACATAGCGCATTTTTTTTCGTAGAACAAATTCGTTTTGCTAATCCATAGACATTAAAAACAGTAATTTTGCTCTAACACGAGGTTTAATGAATATTTTAGACAATGATATATTTTAAATACGATCTAGCTTTAAATTTTAAAGTGAAAAAGATGTAATGCATCCCATGCGACACCTAGTCAAAATAACGTAACGAAAGTGTAAAACAGAAAAATATTTGTCCATGAAAGGGTTAAATGTCAATCAAAATAATTTATTTACTTCTAAAAGTAAATTACAAGCCGGAGTGCCTATGTAAAATATATTTTTGTAATAAAACGTCGAAATATCAACGGTTATGTCTGTTATGTGACGTTTATGTGACGAAAATTATAATTACGGCCGTCAAAATTAAATAAATTAAATGTGCTAGTCTTAATGATTTAGACAGATCTACTTACGACATATATTTTATGTGACAATGAGTTCTATCATATTGTCTAAAATTCATCAAAATTGGCTGTAATTGTCGAATTATAAATAGACATACAAAGAAACAGACAAAAAATTAAACAGACAATAGCTTGTATATAATAATAATTATGCGCTCTATGAGAACACTAAAAAACAGTTAAAATCTTGTTGATGTATAAAAATCATGCAATTCAACAAACGGGTAAGCAAACAAGAGGTAGCCCATGTTTGTGCTCTGGTGTCAATTTTTTGTGCATTATTACATCAAAATTGGTACAGCGGTTTAGGCGTGAAAATGTCACAGACAGATAGACAAAGTCAGTCTCACGTTTATAACATTAGTACCGATTTTGTGGTTATTATATTCAAGGAATATATTGATATTGTTTTTAGTGAGATCAAAATTTTGCACATCCTCTACCATAAATTAAAATTACCGAATTCGAGAAAAAATTTACGTATTTCCATTATAATACTACTCACTATTAGAATAGACACCCATCAGAATGCCAAATTTCAGTAACATTGATAATAATCACAACTTAAATACATTAAAAAATATAAGTAATATTGGGTCAAATAATATTTACAGTCTTCTACAACCCTATCAAATTAATAATTTCCTTGCGCTGTAGAAACCAGTGCCGGTCAAAATTTCTAAAAGCTTTATAAAGCTATCAGTCCGTTAGAGTTGATCCGTACAAATTGACTCCGAGTGCCGCTAACTTTTAAGTGCCATAGGACGTGACGCTAATGACGATGCGGAAGAGATCATACGTAAAAAAATATTTGTTTAAACAAAAGCGTCCCTTATAGAATATAAATTTTACGTCGAACCTACCAATGCAACCTTATGAGGTACTCACAACCGTCCACGGCGCTCGGATCGCTCTATAAAATTTTATACAACTTCATAGAAAAAGGCAGTCATAAAAGAAGAATGCCAGACCTCGCCCCGGCGTGTAAGTAAAATGAAAGGGGTGATATTACATATTTAAGAGGTAAATCCTCGTGAAACGACTAAATAATCGGATTACGGATAAAAATATTGTCTTCATAAATAACACTTGCTCGCATTCCTTCCTAGTTTTTAGAAAAAGATGATGATGATGATGAAGAAGAAGATGAATATAAATGCGTCACGCTTTATCTACAAGACAGAATAGCAGATTTAAATCCATCACTTGGTACATGACAGCGAAAGGCGCAGTAAGTCTACATGCCGTATCAGATTTCTACTTGAATGTACTGTCGAAATTACGGTATCGCTTTGGAAATGGTTGCAAAAATACGAAAATTTTCTTTTTCGTGAAATATCTGTTATTTTAGTGAAATTTAAGGCGTATATGGGTGACTTTATCCGCGTCAGAAAAACAAAAAAAAATGTTTTCCAACAAAAATGGTATCTAACAAAATTTTCCGGTTCACTAAAACAATTCGTCTCGTATTTAAATCTTTAATCCGGTTAGACACATTTCTAAGTAGCAAAATTGTTTTTTATCTTCGACTACGGTTCTCTAGTTTCTTTGACGCCGAGGTGGAACGATAATAAAACAATAAAATACAATCTTTAACACGACACAGATTTTCATTTGAAAATGAAATATATTTACACGCAAGAGGACGTTTGTACGCACGTGCGATGAGGTTAGCTGTTTCATTTGAAATAAAGCATTTTGCATATAAATAAAACACCACTAGCACGGCAAGAAATGTTTCTGTAATTGCATGCAATACGATCAATCAACCATGTCCACAAAACGCTGGGTAACTATGATAATATCTACAATTTTACTTGGACAAATGGCTTGTGTAATCGTAAAAATCATTTTCCTCAATTTTTCAATTCGTGATCAATACGACAATATTGTTGTTTTGATCACGAATTGTAAACATGCCGTTCGGTCGATTGAGCGCTCACTGTCGGCCTCGATCAAAATATAGTACGCAGGCGCGAAACATGCCCGCGCTCATTCTAACTAAACGAAACTTCGAGAATGTTGTTGTCTTTTTCTCTCGCAATTTCGCTTTTCTCTTTGGAGAAAATTCAAACACTGTACGAATTTGAAAGGTATCGTTTGCGCAATCATAACTTTGAGTACAACCCTAAAAAAATCCTGGCATTCTACTTCAGCGTAGGGAAAACGTTCCTTAATCAAAAGAAGTGAACAATGCAGCTCTTTTCCCAGCTTTGACCGTGAACCGGCGCACGACCACGTCCGTGCACGCGAACGCATCGACCGAGGGCCAACTAAGATCGAGAAGGAAAGCAGCCAAGATGCTGGTCGCCGTGGTGGCCATGTTCGCCGTCTGCTACTTCCCTGTGCATCTACTCTCGGTTTTGAGGTGAGTCTGCTAGGATCGAACTGAATAACTCTGAAAGTAGACGAGACAAATGAATTGAATACCGGATTCGATTAACAAAGGATTAGCTTAAATTGAATCCAATTCATTAACTCAAAAGTTAAATTGAACTCCCAAGACTAGTTTGAATTAAATCGCTCATCGACAATTAATTCAGCATAAATTAATCACGTTTTGTATTTGGTAACTCCATTTTTTTGTATTAGAATCGACGATGAATATAAGATTTTACTGAATATGATTACTGTAAAATGGACTAATATAAACTTTATTTATTTTATAGCATATATTTCATTGAAGTACACATGTGGTTAAATTTCCTACGTAATAATTGTTTTCATCAACTGAAATATTGTATTGGTATATATTTTTTCAACAGGCTAGCATTTGACGTTCAGCAAAGCGACGTGATGACGTGCATAGCCTTAATATCTCACGTCATGTGCTACGCCAACTCTGCGGTGAATCCTCTTATTTATAACTTCATGAGCGGTAAGTGATAAGAGCAACTACGTCAAGCGTGACCCCCATTAAAACAGAAGGGGTCTCGTCATTGAAAATTTGCTATGTTTTGACTACAGTGAACTTGATTTGATTCAATCTTACATTTTTCTTCATGCGCTGAAATAACTTCATCTTCAATTCTTCTGTAATGTACATCGGTTTTCGATTCCACCGACGATTACGATAACCTTTAACGTTGTCATTTACCATTAGATCATGCTTTATTTTAACGCTAACATATTTACGTGTTTTTTACTAATTTCATTTGTTCATGACAATTTCCTCCATTGCTAACATTTGAAATTAAGTCACTCGTGTCTCTTATTTTCAGGATTTCCGGGGTTCTCAGGTCAGTAATTGACCCCGGTGATTTAACTGTTAATATTTTATAACTTTTTTTTTTAATAATTTCCCTCTGTTAGTACAAAGTCCATTTTCCACATTTTTTTGTAAAGAAAGCATTCAATGTGTAGTTAGTCAGCACCTACAACACTCAATAATGTGATAATATAACTACTGAAAAATTTAAAATAACGAAGAGGTGCATGAATTTTATCAAAGTAATTGTAAAAATCTTTCGCTTTCAGCCATTGTACAAATCCCACACATTTCATGTAATAACGCACATATAAAAAGAAAATTAATTCTGTTTAGTAGATTTTAACTTTGATTATGTTGTTACAGGGAAATTTCGCCGGGAATTCCACAGGTCTTACTTCAAGTGCTTGTGTTGCTGTCACCACAACTCCTCGCCGGAAAGGAACGGCACGTCGTTCGCGCCCATCGGCAGTTCCCGCGCCGGCACCACGAGGACCATAGTCAGAAGGAACGACTCCTGCGTCAGCTATCGTCTCACTCACCTTTCGCCATCGAACCACAACAGCATCCACAGGGACTTCGTCAGAAAAACTAACACGTCCTTCATAGAGAACGTCAACGGTAGGAAACAGAACAGGATACGCGACGACTCCCTGAGCGAGTCCGCTGCCAGGTTCACCCTCACCACCGACGTCTGCAGGGATTGACAATCGAGAGAGGCTAAGCTCCGCGACGAATATTTTGTGTGCTACTCGAACGAACTGCGCAACAGGACGGACGACGTGGAGAGCTACATCGCCAGGAGCACCAACACCATAGACTGTAAGCCCTATTACGATTGTTTCAAGAGCCACGGCCTCGCCAAAGGCCCGAGCGATCCGATACTGAACGAGTTCAACACCAATAGAAGTAGAAGATTCTTCGACAGTAAGATTATCGACGAGCGACACAGCGACACGAACGCCGACTACAGGGGAGTGCGAGAACGAACTCAACGAACTGTTCAGGGACGCGGACGACAGGAACGGGTTCAAGTTCAAGTTTAATAGGAGTTTGAACAGTTGCCAGATAAAGAATAAGAGAAAAGTCACCAGCACCATATACTAGAATGATTTTGTAATTACGGTATATACTATTAAAAATGAAAATATTTTTGAGAAGCGCTATACGTTAATTTTATGATCTATTTTTTCAGTTGAATAATAAATACAGGACAATCGGTACAGTTTAGTTAAATTGTTAACTTAATACATTATTGTGAACGAAAGTTGTGAAGAAAATTGATTTGAAATAGCATTTACCATAAAATAAGCTAGTTATAAATACATCGATTTAGATATTTAACAAAGAAACCATTTTTATATTAAGAAATATAAATAGGCGATAAATAAGGTATGATCAATCCCCTTAAAAAAACTGAAAATCCAATTGGTTTTAATTTTGCAGCAGGTCGTTTTATACTTTTAAAGTCTCTCCAAGATATAAAACCTCTAAGACAATGTAAAGTCGCCGTATCAAATTTCAAATGACGGATGCTCTCTCGTTGGAAGTTGTTTTTGACCTACTAAGAATTTTGTCAGTCCTTTTTCTGTTCATACAATTTGGTACGCAGTTTGCGTTCGCGAACCAGTGTCATTTATGTTTTTTTTAGTACTTTTGCGTACCTTTATCTCACTTGCTATGTCAGTCAATAAAAAAAGATAATGGAAAATAATTGCGCCACATTTATGTGCGAAACTTAAAATTATTATTTTACTCTTCATTATTTTCAAAGCGATGGTAAATAAAAAATAATATCTAGATTATTGTATATGACTAAATGTAGATGCTTCATCTTCCTTATTATTTACATACATTATTCAAAATCACTTACTTAGTTCAAGTTTGTCAATGAGATCTGTCACTTATATAGTTGCTATTTCAGGCAAATTGTGTTGCTGTCTACAGTCATTTAAAACTGCAAACAAATACATTCATGTCCAATGCATAGTTCTTCTTACGAAATATTCAGTCAACCTTGTGTGTTGGACTATAACTAGTGATGTTTTTTCCCTATTTATTTTACTTATGTTCCTCTCTACCCGATAGTGAAAACGTTAAGCCAAAACTATTTGACAGCACAATAATAATTAAATTCATATCAAGAAATACCTACTCTCATCAAAAACATATTGATTGTACTGTAAGCTTTGAGTAAATCAAAAGTGGAGAAAACAGAGGAACCCTGTGTAACCACAACATACAACCAAAATAGAACCAGCACTAGCCTACATGTGCTTTAATTCACAAAACTGCGATCAAGTCACGTTCATATGATCTTCAATGAAAAGAGAAAGAAAAATAAGAAAGTACTATCATGCAAACGAGATGACACGCAATCGGGTTATCACGCTTACACGATCACGGAGAGTGGAGATACACATTTTTTTTACTGTTTAAGAAAAAGTCAACGTTTTTTCTTGTGCTTACAAATGTGTGTGATGCCACGTGATTTGTTCTTCTGTAGTGAGTGAATTTGTTCATTGCATAGCGAGAGATGTCAATGCATGTGTCGATTATTTCGCACGGAATCGATTAGGCCTAAACTGATCTCTCAACCGCTCTAAGCTACTTAATAATTTGACTCGTTCCTTGCATTCCTTGCATCAAAATTGTCAAAATGGAAATACATAAAAATTTTACTAATGTCCTCAAAGATTAAAAGTAACACAGAGAAAAACTTTAAATGACAATAATTAAATATTTAACTCCCCTTCTCCTCATGAAACCGTAAAAAATAGACATTAATGGTCGCTTCTCCGTCCTCCGCAATAGTCTTACTTAGCTACCTACGACCCGAAGGCGTCTTTGTGCCTACATACACAGATAATAACAAATTTTAACCCACTAAATACCTCCTTTGTCGTTCCAGCGAAAGCTTTATAGCCGCGTCGGTCTGTGCCGCGAACGCGGGGCTGTCGTATAGGAGCTCTAAATCGATGGTTGTACCGACCTGACAACCCGGCGGCTCGAAGCTTCTAGAACGGAGTTATTGATGTCGTAGTTAACAGACACCGGGTGCTAGAAGTTAGTCGCGATTTTCTCTTCTTTTCTTTAACTAGGTATTTGCATAAATACTATTGAAAGTCGACACGCTAGTCTAATGCTGAAGTCGTAAATTTCACCAACGAGCATTTTTAAATTCATTTTATATCACAACTCGTTCGTTTTACTATTTAAATGCAAAGTCTGTTTTAAATATCATTAATCACGTATTTTATTTACGCATCCATGGGCTATGATTTTAAAAGAAATATCATTTCAATTTTATGCCAATCTATTATAAGAAATAATATGTATTTTTTAATTCATCCAAAGAAAAGATAATGATATACAAACCTATATCAAGAACGAGAGCTTTTATATGTAGGGTTTACGATTGTACATTTTAAAAATATCAGAATAATAATTATAAGGACTTGTGATCTGTATAAAACAATGTTTAGTTTGTGCTTTGGTATAAATAAATATTAGTTTATGACGAATATGGGATACAAATTTTGTTAGTATTTATCATAATAAAAGGTGCATAAATTTTAATTAAAGAACGTTTCAAAAAACGAAATCATGAGAAATTACTATTGTCTAAAATATTTTGATGTACATCGTACGAAATTAATTAAAATTTATGTATTAAGCTCACAAATGTAGAAAAAGTTGGTCTAAGTATTCTTTATCTGTTATTGGCTTATCGTTTATTTATTTAAATTAAATTTCAAATTCTAGCTTTATCTAACATTTGCCATAAAAGTAAGTATTGTATAAATGTAACTGTAAGCACTTGTATTTATTTATGAATTAAACGATTGGAAATTAGCGAATATTTTCATTGTCGGACACCGCTCTCATTTTTGGAATTAAAGTCCTCGTTATCTATAAAATTAAACATTTCGTGGTCACATAATTTTTGGTATTCCATACAAAATCGAATTTTATTACAGCGCGTTATTCTTGTAATGAGGTGTTGCGCACAGAAAGTTGTACGAGCGAAGAACCCTTTGTGGTGGCCCAATTAGCGATGTGGGTTTGTTAAATAATTTCAGGAGAAAAGGTGAAATGGAAAAGACAAATAATATTGACGCACAAATATCTATAATGTTGAAAATTCACCCTATTTTGTATTCAAAAGGTAAAAAGTTTGTCGCTCATCTCAGCATATATAATTCGGGAAATCTTTTATAGTAAATTAAAGACTTAATTAAGATTATTTATTTATTATTAGATGTGTTTTAGAAATATATTAGTATGGAAATTACTATTTGTCGAGTATGTCGTCACAGAATATGACATTTATTGAATAAAGATAACGCCGTATCGATCATTGAAGTTCTTATCTGAAATTATTATCTGTTTATTTTTAAACGTAATTAAAAATATCTGAAACGGGCGGATACTCTGCCTAACACTTAATTAATATCGAAAGCGTTTTGTGTTTGTAAAATATTCTGTTACTGAAATACGTTATTTCGCTTTACTACAGATTATTTCCTGGAATAGTAACTGTCATAAGATTTCTAAATAAAGATCAAGTTCCAAATTAGTCTGTTTTTGTTCGATTCGTGCTAGCGTCTATGACAGTCACAAATACGCACAACTCACGACCGTGAATATAAAAAATGAGTAGCAAATATTACTATCGCACCTAACGGTCAGAAAATTTATATACATGCGTGTGCGCAGTCTTACTATGAGAGTGTAAGAACACAGCAATATAAAAACTGGCTGGCATTTGAAAGCCGAAGAACACAATGTACTGCACTTCAACTAGAAATAATTCGTAAACTATATTAGTATAAAGTATTAGATGCTTCAGGAATACAGTTAGTTATAATATGTCATTTAGTCCACTAAAAATGCAGGCTTTTAGCTTTATACAAAACGAAATTAGAGAGGGGTCAAAGATAATCTGAGCGACTTCAAGAAAAGGATGGCAAGGCTGCGCTCGACTCGGCAGAGGCACTGCCGTGCCCTCAGATTACGTATGCCCTACTAAGATAACGTAAGCCTAACAGCAAAAATACCGTCGACTGACTGTTGAAAATAACTGCAATCGTAAAGATTCACAGAAACATATTTACGTGCGCGCATCAATTAAATGGATTTCGATCTGGAAGAATTATGAACCTCCAGACTCGAGAAATAAACTACAAAAATAAATTTATGTACATTCCGCAGCTAGAATCGAAGAGAAAACGTTTCATTTTCAAGGCGTGCGTCTTATCCATGGACCATAGATTTACAGATTTGTTTAATCTTTCCAAGGTAGCGCTTCTGCCCACAGTCGAATTTGAAATATAATAGCACTTCGATTCAGGATGTTTTTCGTTAAAAATATGGCGTCGCCGACCCATTAACAGACGGAAGTCATTAATATTTTAACGGTACAATAAATTTTGAACTGTCATTCAAACAAACAACTTCAAGTTTGAAACTCTTAAAGTATCAGCGGAAGGGGGAAAGCTTCTCAGATTTATTGCTTCGAAGTTCAAGCCCCAAAAACCATAGAGCAATTTAAAATATATTATCCTTCATCTTTGGACTCCATTATTTTAAGATCTTTCTGTTTAAAAAAACTGTTTTTTTTTATTATTAAATACAAGGTACGTTAACTCAATTAATTATGCAGACTTGATTAATGGTCAATATGCAAAAGAAAAAAAATATTTATATTACGCTAAAAGACAAATAATAATAGATTTGGAAATGGGTTCATCGACATTCTCACATCGCTTTACTTGTTTTCGTCGCAAGCGTGTTCTCACAAAACCAGAACGTTAAATGCAATCACAGACAACGCAAAATTTCAATTTTACACTACGGTTAACGCCAAAGTAATCAAATCCAATCTAATCCACGCGAGCCGGGAAAAGCGAAGGAAAACACGCGCCGGATATTGCCCCAATATTTATTAATAGGGTATTTTTTGCGGGCGCATTCAATCGTCCCGCTCCGTTATCAATGGCCGCTGTAATTGCTTCCTTTTGCAATCAAATTCTAATGTATTTCCTTTCCGTTGCTCAACGTTTATTAACACTGTGATTTTGTCTGACGCGTGTCTGTTTGTGACCAAATTTGAGCTTACTCGTTCTATTGCTGACCCGCCCTTTGGTTTCTTGCTCGTTCTTCTCAGGGGCGAACTGCCTTCCGAACGAGCGGTATAGTGTAAGTTCGCAAAAAATATGGCGTATTTCAATATTCAACAAAGATATTTTGAATTTGAATTTTAAGACTAGCTAATATTTCAGCAGTGGTATCCGATTGTCGAATGCTAGACTCACAATTTAATGGCCTTAATGGCTTTGAGTCTGTTGAGTATGCACCGATGATTTTATTCTGAATTTAAGTATACTTGCTTACTCATCAATGTCAATTACTAACAGTCAATAATGCCCATTACGTAACAGTCAAAGAAAACCTCTTTAGATAATTCACATTTCAAAGTTATATAAAAATCACTCTTGTGTTCAATAGTTTTGAACAGATGGGCAGTGAATTCTCATAGTGAATACAACTAGCTGCGAAATTTTAATTCTCTACATTGGGAACAGATTCGTGAAAATGACAAAAACGTATTATCAACGACAACACAAGGTCAAAAAACTTTTTCTCTGCATTACTAAAAGCTTATATTACATGCAAACACAGCAATAATTAAACATATGGTAACAAATATTCTTTTAACATTTTTGGGATATTTCATTTTCTTTAATTGTAAAAAATCATAAAAAACAAATAAAAATACTTTTATTTAGTGTATATATAAAAAAGGCTCCAAGAAGCTAAAAATGCTAAAAATGTAAGTAAATTATTTAAACATTTATGTCACCTTTTATGAAAACAGAAGTGGGGAAAAAAATTGTTAATTTGCAATTGTGTAACCTTGTCAAAAAACGACTTGATTCTTTTTTAACGGGGCTAAAAATATAAACAAATTATAAATAGTACTATAATTTGTTTATATTCTTAAATTAATTTTTAATATTATAAAAAAAATGTTTCTATATGGTATTCGCATTAGCGACTGGGCGCTCATGCTGTAACTACCGCGCGAAAACCTACTTTTAGCATCAAATTAAAATTATAAATAACGGGGTTAAAGTACCAGAAGTTGGGACTTAATTTTTAATTGGATATTTTGTCCTCTCCGAGAAGCCTTTTTTGAATATACGCAATTTTTTAAAGTTTTTGAATCATTTTCAAAAAACGGTGGTCCCTGTTTAGTAGTTGTTTTTTTACAATAACAAGTTTTGTTTGTGGAATTATAATTCCACGATAATCTCTACATTGCTAAAACGGCATCAAAACCGAAAAGTATATAAAGTGGACCCTTAGTATTCAATACTTGACAGATTCCAAAAAATGTTTATAAACACGAAATGCTTTTAAAATTTTTGGTTATTAACGGTTGTATTAAGTTTTTTAAAATATATAACAGGTGCTATATATATGCAATAAAAAATTACTTTACTTCGAATTAATGAATAAACAAATGGTAAACTGTTGAGATGCAGAAGATAAAAAATACTTAATTTAATTTTTGAACTTTTATTTGTTTTGGCGCCAAAAATGATGACAATTAATTTTTAGGATACGCGCGCACACTGACATCTAAATTCACGTCACGAAGTTCGCACGTAAACCGCCATCAAAATCGACACTACCAAATGGTTGGTAAATGTCTTTCAAATATTGCAAAAAAAGGCTGCTAAAAAAGTAAAAGTAAACACGTAAAATAAAAAGAGTACGTAAACATACGAGGTATACTTACGGGCGCGTGATAATTGATAATTATATTCAAGATAGTTATTAAAATGTTTACAAATATTTCTGAATCTACAACGCGTGTTTCATATCAAAAGAAATAAAATATTTATATATATGTATATATAAATGTATGTACCTGTGTTTTTAAATTATATACGCTGGTAAACTATTTATATGACAAATAGTTCATTCTAATTGTTTTTGTTATATTAACTGATTCTCTAAGAAAATAACTTTTACAAATGCAAAGTACTGACTTTACTACCACGTACTATTTGCTTTTATAACCGTGAATTTCACATAATAAGGCGACGATTATGCTATTTATAACTTACCCCACGGTCGCCAATAGTATATGCCAGTCTATATGCTATCCCAAAGGGATGCTTGTCAAACAAGTCCCATTGACACAGCGACCCTTTTAACTACGCCTGTAGCCGAGTTGTCAATGAATTGTTAGCCCTCTGGCAGTTACGATACTCGTGTCCTTCAGTTATGTCATAAACACGGCGATCGACACCTAGGCCCTCCTAGATTACGGACTATATGCAAATTGAACCGTATTCCAGTTCAACCAACCTGCGAGCTTTCCTAGTAATATTACCATGACAGACGGTCAGATAGTCTGTACATGCTTAAGTTGAGTGCCAAACAGCAGAGAGAATTTGATGACTGATTCCATCGAGCTCTTAAGTAACGAAAATTATGCTCATGTCATAATGAAAAGCCCTTTTAGGGTTAAATAATTAAATTGTAATAACGCAAACGGTCGCGTGTGATAACATATGTGTACGATGTGCACGTGGCGAAGGCGGAAGGACGCGGTAGGGTGTATTCACATAGACAGACTTTTTTATTTTGCGTTATTTTGCTGAGGTAACTAAACTAATGTATTAGTTAAAAAGAAAGAAATATACATCAATAGTTAGAAGGACACATGTCGAAGATTTTACTGGACTTTCTCCAATATGCAGGTTTCATAACGTTGTTTTCCTTCACCGCTAAGGCAAGTGACAAACTGATATTTTAACATGCATATAAGTTTGAAAAATCTTATAAGATTCAAGACTTAAAGGTTTGTGACTTATGTGTCCCGTAGATAAACATAACGAGTACTAAATTATTTTTGGTAAAAAAAAACGTTTGATAATTGTTTTATTGAACTTTTTAATCTCTGAAAAGTACAGCGAAGTTAGCTTAAAGTAAATTTTAGTTTATTATTCATCTAGGGAGTAAAATATGATTTTCCGATCCGTGTTGGGATGTCATACTTTCCACTCGTCACGAGTCACATTTTTGTTGTTGTGTTGTTGTATTGTTGTTGTTTTATTGTTTTTCAGTATCGTTCAATTATCTTTTCTGGAATAAAACTGCAAATCAATACTACACTAATTTTCATTTGGTTCTTACTTTATTTTCTGAATTTCTGCTTTTAAAAACGATTTCTTATATTTTCTTTAACTGATAGGTCATATTATTATGATTTATATTTTTTTATCCATCAAAGACTGAAAGGACAATGTTCATTTCGTTATAAAGAAATAGCCTATAAACGTACTAAAATTATATAAATAACAGTTGTTTAATAGTTCTTTAAAAAAACCGTGTAGCTAACTAACTGCATTATTTGAGAATTTCAGATTTTTTTATTTTTATTTGAAACGTTTATAATAATAGAACATTAAAACATCTGCAGGAAACTAAACCACTTCCTTTTGACCAGAAGATGAACTTTCTATCACAATACTGAATACAGAAGACTTAGGACTAACAAAAATAACTAACAAAACCTAAAATATAGGGCTTATGTGTAATGCAAAAAGTAAGTTATTATAATATATTCAAGAAAAACAGTAGTTACATACTGTAGGTACCATAAACGAGAAACTACGCGTCAGAAAAGAATAGCGATCCTTATAAAACATTCATTGAAGGAATGTCAACAGGAATTGATAGGCGTATCTAATTGATTAGCTATACTAAACATAAAGATAATAGGATATTAGAAACCATGACCTAAAGGCATATTCACCAACAAAGTCACTGTCAATGGTCGAAACTTTCTACCAATATATGGCATTAGCTTTGAAAAGCAACGCGGATAAACAATGTAGTTCTAATGAAAGACAGTAATGCAGAGTTGGAAAAAAAGCTAAAGGATAGCGAATACATATTTGATTGGTTTTTAAATAGAAAAAGAAGTCACAATGGGTAGAAAGTAATTGTATTCCTAAAAGAAGAAAAATAACTGATCAGTGTTAAATTCTAACGACATTATATAGAATAAAATAAGTAAATTCACACGGATTTTGGTGAACATTCTTACAGAAATAAAATTGGTTATATAATTAATTATTACCCGAAAGTTTTCACTGATACTACGGTTATAAATAATCTGAACTTTATACAAATCACCGTAAAATGCGCTGTTCTCTCGAAAAATTCCAAACAAAAATACTTCTTAACCGCATTAAAATAAAATAAATAAACTGTCAAGGCAACATAGCTTGAAAAAGTATAACCCTTTCAATGAAATAAACAAACTGATTATCAACGATATAATAGAAACAACACAGTAACACGATATTTAAAAAAATCGAACCATCTGCACCTCAAACAGTTACACTCATAAAAACTAACAAGTATCTACTAAGTGATACCTAGTAACTAATTGAACAAAGAAAGAAGCTTGTAATTCATCCAGAAAAAAATCAAATAGAAAGCGTATTTCTAATTTAACTGAAAAAATCTGTAAAACAGTTTGCGCTATTGTATTTGTCGATTTGTTTTTGAGCTCCTTGAGTTATAAATATTGTCTATGAGTTTTTGAGTCAAAAATTTGAAACATGATCAACCATTCAGACAATCCCTGAAACTTCTTACCACTTATTTTTTTTACATTTTAACATTTAAACTACAGTACATTTAATACACGTTGTATGATTTTGATCTGCTTTATGGCATCCAACACAGTTTCTTAAACAGAAAATAATGACCGAGCACTGTAATCAATCCATCAAGAATTTTATGTTAATTTGAAAAATCCTTTTTTGAATTTACTCCCTAAACATCGATTTTCATATAAGGCCTCCGACATAAAAAAAATATGAGGAGTGAAATTTAATACAAGCTTTGACTCAAAAGCGTTACGTTTTTCTGCACGAAGTACCTTGTACCACTTTAAAATCATGTGTGGTGTGGTGCAATGGAATATAATAAAGTCTTATTATGTTAATCTTATATCCTATTTGAGAACATAATCTACCTCTATGTAAAATTTCATGATTCATAAATTATGCTTCAACGGACGTTCACCTATCGTATTTGAGTTACAACTACCTATTGTCAGAGTAATGTATAATGATGAGAGTATTGAAGTAATTAGTGTTCAAAGAGATATTAATAGTAAATTAAAATACCCTCTCTAACGATGTATTCATTATTACAAGTAACATATACTTACGTAACGTAGTTGATGTATATTTTACCGAATTAATATGAAAATTGGGAAAATTTTTACTTTCCAATTTTACGGAAATTCTTGAATATTCGCAGTAGAAAGTTAAAGAAAAAGATAAGCGAATACCAAGCATTGTGAACGTCAAGATCTGATTATAACTCCATTTTCGAAAATCGGGTTAAAAACAGTATCTTTGGAAAGTTAAAAAGGCGACAAGGAAAACAGAAAACTAGATTGATAGAACAGACTGATTAGCCTAATGTCATAGACATACAAAGTGTTTGCGAAGGTAACACTAGACAGCACACTGTCAAATTAACAACAACCAGTTAGATAAGTAAGTTTTAAGAAAGCCTTATCAATAATTGACCATATTCATACGATTCAAATTCGAAAGATTGGTCCTAGAAAATGACAATGAATATAGTTAGAAAATTAAATGTATATGGTAAACTCTAGATCAACAAAGTATACCAGGCATCTATCCCAAAATAATAAAAATCATTTACTCAAACTGTAAGTCCAGAATCAAGTTAAAAACTTTAGGGAACGAATTTAAATACAAAGAGACCTAAAGAAAATGTTGCTCTCTAGTCTTGAGTAATACCTTTCGCAACTTAAACTAAGACAAGTACGTCATCAATATAAATGGATCAAAACTGCACTTTATAATTTACGCCGAAGACCTACACAAAATTCCGAAAATCTTAAATATTTGATAAACAATTTACAGGAAGAGAGTATGAATATCGGATTATAAATTAATTCCAGCGAGGCCGAAGTAATGACAAACACCACAAAACGTACAATCAGGATTAATAGCGATTTTCCAGAACACATAAAAGGCTACCTACATGTATAGAGTTGTTTATAAGTATTTATAAACAACTCTATAGAAAATAAAATGACGAAAAGGCTTAACTCGGGATCGCAACTGGTTGGAAGAAATATTGATCGCCAAAAGAAATAATGAAGTCCAAAGATCTAATAATTTCAATAAAAGGAAAAACAATTATGACCTGAATTTCATACTGCCTAACATATGGCTGCAAAACTTGGACCCTCACAAAGGCATTGAAAGAATAGCTTGTCGTAACACAGTGAATAATAGGACAGGATTAGGACTGATTGTAAACGTCAGAATAAAATTATGATCATTGACTTAAGGACAACAACAGAACTGACCGATATGAGGAAAAGCGGAGCAGGAAACTCACATGACAGACAGCGAGAGAAGTCGAGGAAGGCAGCACTGAAGGTGGGAAGACGAGCTAAAATTGACAGCAGGATCAAGTTGGAGACGGTTTGCCCAAGACAATGGAACCATTGGAGGATGCCTCTACCAATAGAAAAGTTAAATTAAGAGAGATTTGGTAGTTTTCTTTTTGTTCTTTTAAATTTAGTGAGAAATGTTATTTAGTTCGGAATAAAGGGCATTCTTATTATTATAAAATACATGATAATTTTGGTACTGTATAATACATGCGGTGAAACATTACTTTAAGTAGTAACTATTTTATAATTTTATTCGTTTAAAAAAATGTAGGGAATGACTTTATTAACTTTTTTTAAAGAAAATTTAACATTTTCATAAAATGTTTAATATTGATGTTTTATTGTCCTAGGAAGCTTTCCTATTTTCAAATGAATGTTCATATAAGTGTAAGTGTATGCATGTTTGCGTGTTTGTGTGTATGAAAATATTGACAGATTTAGATTTCCTGTTATTATTTTGACAGGAATCGACTTCAGAAATTTAAAGGCATCTTCAAAAATGTAAAGGTTTTCTCGAATAAATTCTGCATTATTAAACCGATCGATTCCAAAATTTGGTAGTAACAACATCATAACCTGTCTTAATACATCATGAGCAAAAAACTCTCGAAAAACCTTTTTTTACATAATGATTTTTAGATTTTCGAAAAAAAAAAATAACGTCTTACGTGGTAAATCTCATCCAAATCGATTTATTTAGGAAAGAAAATCGCTAATGAGCAATTTTTTCAAAATAAATATTGTTTCTTATTTAAAAATTGTTAGTCTATGTCAGAAATTTCAATTAGTGACCACCCATATTGATTTCGATACAGTACAGCTTTTACCATAGAGAAATGAAGAAAATCACTCAATCGAAAATCGTAAACCGAATACAACACCTGATAGTCTATTCTCTTCGCAATGAAGAACCTGTTATATTAGCATTAATTTTTTTAATTCCCGAGGCCTAAGCCGGTGTGAATGCACCTCAAAGGAAGCAAAACCTCACGTAG
The DNA here is from genome assembly GCA_005406025.1 of Eumeta japonica. Taxonomy (NCBI): domain Eukaryota; kingdom Metazoa; phylum Arthropoda; class Insecta; order Lepidoptera; family Psychidae; genus Eumeta; species Eumeta japonica. The sequence goes on along the minus strand of BGZK01002247.1, from coordinate 25,669 downwards.
CGGGTGCACGTTAACAAAGTTTTATACCGCGCATACATTAGGAACGTGAGTTGTTGCGGTCTACATTAGCTGATGTTGTTTTCTGTCGTATTTTGAACTCGGTTAATTTTTTTAAAATAACACTGGAACAATAACAACTATAATACATAATAATAATAATAATATTGTTACACCGGAAACAGACGAGATATGCATAGATCGTACCATGTAGAAATCTACAGTCTCTGCCTACCCTTCTGGGAAATAGGCGTAAGGTTGTATTGTTATTATTATTATCATAATATAATAATAATAATGATAAACAATAATACAATAAAAACCTAACCGCTAGTAAACAGTTCACTTTGAAGTGCAGACCAAAAAAGGACTAAATGGTTTTAATTTATTATTGACTGTGTTTTTTTTTTGTAGGTAAATATGCCATATTAGAATCACTGCGTTATCTGTAAATTTCATAGTTATTGAACTATGCTATCAAATGAGATGATAGCAGGACAAAATGAAACTATTTTTTTTGAAAATATTGCGTGATGAGGATTTCATTTCGATCCGTTACCAAACTCGGTTTGGCCCCTTGACCCTACTCCCAACTCCGATCTCGACTCCTTAAAAATGTCAGTCCTGCAGCTCTATTACGTAGGTAACTTAGTTTTGCTGCGGTCGTCAGCACATCATAGACAAACGTCTTAAATTAATAACTCGTTTGTTACAATAGCTTTAAGTATACGATATTGCTGTAGCATACAGCGGTTACTTGTCGACATGAATTTAGGCGTTTCGTATGCGTTGTGGGCGATGTGGGCGGAAATTGGATTAAAATAAAAACGTTTTAAAAAAAGATTATATTGAAACTTTTTTAGGCTTAAAATAATCACCACAAAAATGATCATAATTTCAATGAACAAATAAATAGACCAGTAAATAAAAGTTCAGTAAATTTTTAGGGAATGAACTGTATAATCATTTACGAGTTTTTGATTTATATAGCTATGGGTTTGTTACTGATTTTTTGATAAAATTCATAAATATAATTAATTAAAAATTGCACATCATTCCGTGAAACTTTACTGAAATATTCTTACCCGCTTATTGTTCGTGTTTATTTCAATATTATTATTTTATTTTAATTATTATGATTTACGCTGTGATTACTTAAGTCTAAAGAAAATTAACTTTCTGTTTATTGTCTTAAAATCGAAATTGTGTTTTTTAAATATGAAACTAATTTACTAAAACTCAAGCTAATGCCTACTGACGCTGTGCAACACATTATTGCCGTCTAGCGTCTGCAATTTCTCGGAATTCATCCAATATTTGTATGTTCATGAAATAATAAGAACGTTGATTAAGGATTGTTTATTATTATTTATCTATAATTATATTTCTACAACACAACTAGTAAATAGTAACAGCACCTCCTTGTTTCGTTTCAATTTTCATGAAAATTAATTATGTATTGTTGCCGTTTTCACTGGGGACATGACAGTTTAATTGTTTGCACTTTGATCTACAATAATATTGTTTCATGCAACAATAATAAATATATCAACCGATATCTCTAGCAATTAAATGATCAACTAACACAGATTTTACAATCAATCAGGTGTTATTATTTCTTCCATCAGACACATCGACTTGAAAGAAATAATCCCTTTTCGATAAATAAAAAACACAATCCCCTTACATCCCATGTGCCCTGACACTTGCGTCTCTCTAAAGATATCTCGGATAATTCAACTTTAGTTTAGATATTTATTTCTGCATCACTTTTTCATTTTCATTTTCAATTAATAAATATTGTGTTTTTTTTTTAATAACATTGATAATTACATTGAACTATCACAGAGAATACATTCAAATTGTACTGCATGTCCCGATAATCTTCCCATTTCTTCCGCAGCGTGCGCTGCGGTCGAAAGTATTTCCTTCACTATATATTTAATACGTGGCGAATATACTAAACAACGTTAAAATAAAAAAAAAAATAAATACGACGAATAAATATTAAAGTTCAAATTTTAAGCAGTTTTAATTTTAATAAAAAACCAAAAAACTTTTCATACATCTTAACGTCCGAGCTTTTAAGTGCCGAGAATTTCTCATGCAAATCGCTTAGATGCATTTTATAATGCAACATCTGTATTTCTTGGCAGTGCCTTTTATCGAATGCTGCTTGCCCGATGCAAAAACTTGTCATTTTAAATTGGTTGATATTATTACATCAACTCCTTTACATCTTTTCAGTTCACTTTTATGCAGTCGGGTTTCTTAAATTCTTCAACTATTTCCTCCTGAGGTAGGAACCTTAAATAAGGCTCCCTCTATTATAGTACCAAGCCAAAATAAGTTTACAGACAATCTTAATGTAATTTTGCCGCAATGGTGAGCAATAGGTTTAGTTCTAAAAGATTAACTCTAAACCTCTGCCTCTGTTGTTGTAACTTTGTTGAATATCACACAAATTTACGAATATATTTTGAGCTATACGATATCTTCTTATGAACTCGTTTTCGAATGTTCCAAGAAGCTTCTACAAATCTCTTAATTTGCGTTTCTTCTTCTTTCTTATTTCCATAACTTCACCTGTTTGTCGTCCTCTGCGACGACGACGTGTTATCCACACACTAGACATAATATTTTGGGCTTTTTAATTAGCATTTCAATTACTAAATTCATATAAACACTTCTTTAACTCGCGCGTTCTACCATTCAATCAGTCACTCAATAGTGTTGAGTGCCTTATCGTCACTATATCAATGCATTCGTAATACCAGAGTTTCTGATTGGGTTACGTCTTCCAAATGTCAAAAGTATTGACATACAATGGATGAGCTGTAGACACGAGAATGAGAAGGCTTTAGTGTAAGATTGCATAATAAGAGCTGTTGGTACGATTACCCCATGTACATTTATTAATAATAAATTCAATGCTTTTATTAAAAACTAGTCTGTCCGAAATCGGTTTATTCCAATTATTTTGTTTCCGCTTCGAAGCTCTAGGCCGTAAATTCGAACAGTACTATTAATTGCAATAGTTCTTGCCCGTGACAAACGTACCTGAAGCTCTAATCTCAATTATATAATACAATTGTAGCGTCCGTCTCTACTTCGGTTTATTTGTAAAACATTTTTGTTATATTACAAGTTTACAAGTAAAACGACGCCTAAATTCAATAATATCGAAAAAAATTGGGTTTATCCTTTAATAAGAAATTTAAAGGTTTTAACGAACTCTATTCTATTTGTAAAAATATCATGAGTTGTATTATTTAAAATTTAGCAAATTTTTAATCCAATTTTTTACCTCACTAGCGACCTAACTCGACTTTTTCCGGGTAAAATTTTGTTCTAAATTGATATATTAAATGATATAAAATTGGTATATCAAAATAACAATATTTGCTTGTACTAACTAACATTTCAAACTAATTTGGAATGGATAAGACTTTTGAAAGCTTCTGAGAGTTTATTCATTACCTAAAAAACTATAAACTTTGGGGGTTATGATAATGATAAAATGTATGTTTATTTTATAAAGAGTCTTCAGTTACTTAAAAAGAAACAAACTTATTTCATTTATGATGAATAATGTCGGAAATAAACTATTTCAAATCGAATTTATATTATACTGTCAAAGCAATTAATTTTATTAATACTCACTTTAATCATGATACTACAATTCTCCAATTCTCTTTGTGACTATGGCATTTATTATCCGTATTTAATGAAAGTTAAAATGGTTCGCACCAATTCAATTTAAGGTATATTTTTGTTTAATTTAGTTAATTTAGTTAAGGATATGCCTTAAAAGTGTTTTTTTTTGTTTTATGTTTAATCTGTTCGTATTTCTGGAGTATACTAAAATAACAGTGACCAACTGAAAACGCTACATTAGGACGTACATTACTCAATCATATCAATTACAGATATCTACTGAATATGAAAAATTTTCAATTAAATTTTATTTAAATTTCGTTTTTTCTTGAAACTAATAAATAAAAAAAAAATAGGTACTCCAGACAAGACGAAAGAAACAAACAAAATGATATAACTTTTATCAGCTTCGTGTACAGTCGAAAAATATCAATATTAGTATATGCTCCGAGGTACTTTTGTTAAGATTTGTAAAGTTTAATATTTGCTTCATAAAAAGCGGCGATTACTTATATAATATTTAACAAATGGATCACTTAAAGACAACGAAAAATAGATAAAAAATGCCGGCTTCTTGGACAATAAAATATAACTATATGTATCTTCGTTTGTACTTTATTGGCATGACTTTTTTTATTTTAAACATTGTAACAAATGCTGACGCTATAGTTCTAACTATTTTAACTATCAATTTCATATGCTGTTAGAAGTATTTGTAAGTTTTTTTAGTCTTTTTCGAAATTAGCGCGATCATGAAGAAGGATAGACGCTCACCGAGATTTTCTTTTATATTAAATGTAGACAAGACTAAAATAAAGTTAACCTTATTTCGATATTCGCAAACCGAATGACCTAAAATAATTCGTAAGAATAAGGCCCTACAGCGGTGTGCTTTAAACTCTCTTTTGAAATAATTAACTGTTAACTGTTCAAGTTAAAAGTCTAAACACGTCAAAATACGGTGTTTTAACTTCACAATTAGCAGTATACGTTTTTTTAATGTCACAAATGTCAATATCCTTTAAGACTAACTTAGTCAGTTAATGTTAAAGATATTGACATTTGTGACATTGTTTTTGTCACAAATACTAATATTTCTTAGATAGTGTATTTTGACACGTTTAGTTTTTAAATTTAACAGTTACCCGTTAATTATTTCTAAATAGAGTTTGAAGCATACCGCTTTAAGAGATATAACAAGAACAATAAGTTTTAGACAATTACAGTTTCAAAACCAAAAAAATGACAAAAACATGTCAACTTTTAAATCATTTGTAACTCCAGTTTGCTGATTGTCCGCTACCGGGTTCAACATGTTTATAAATATCCATAATTATTATACGAAACTTTCGCGCGTGTTTGTTTCTTCTTCATGCTGCTTTTTTTTGCAAAGTTGTAAGGGCGCGTAAGGCGCATTATAAGTTTAGCGGGGAATGGCTTTTCAATTGTTTATATTGCAAATCGAAGTTTGTTGTCGTAGTAGAAATAGAATTAAGGGACCTTTACGTTCACATGATTTAAGGAAGCATAAAATAGGGCTCGTGGTTGGCTCTATTTAGGAGCTTGTGATAAGTTAAGCATTTGGGAAAAAATTCAATTTATTTTGGAAAACTTCAACGACGTCGTAATTAAGGTATAATTCCAAAATCTTGACAGTTTTTCTTATACATTTCACAAGTTATTTGTTTTAATAAAAAGGTGTTTCGTATTTCCTGTATTCAGAACCGTTTAGCGTTTTTAAATTATTTTTTTCACCAGTACTACTAAGAGCAGGAGACATCATAATATATCTAATGAAAGTTTTTTTCTTCGTATATAAATTAATGAAAACAATAAGGTGATGAAAAGATTTATTAAACAAAATAATAGGTTCTAATATGTTTAAAATATATTCAGAAATCCTGTAGTTTTTCAATGATTTCACTAATTTTTGTACAATACAGCACCATTTGGTCATTTATGTAGAAAACAATTTGACATTTGCTTAGTACATCACGTGACTATATAGGACCCTTAACGCGAAAAAATTTAAGAGGGATTATTTCAGAAAACGATGAAAGTTTCCCTTTCTTCCCAATATTGCACTGCTCGTCTTGAAAATATGTTTGGAAGAAAAACGTATCACGTTGGTAGACCCGCTACGACCACTGAACATAATATGGCTACCGTCAAGCGGCGTATTTAAGAAAACAGACTTATCACCCATGACGAAATTCGAGAGGATACGTACGGTCGAATCTAAAAAAATTAACATACAGTTAAAAAGCTAGAAAGTAGATATTAAACTAACGAACAAGCACAAAGTTTCCAAGGCATACTAATCGAAAACGACATTTTTGTTAGATGGTCTCGTTACCGTTCTACTACGCCATCTAGTGTCATAATGATGGTACTAAGTGGCGTAAGCTTAATGAAGCTTTGTAGTTCACGACATAAATTTGCATCTTAATAATGTGGCATCATAATGTAAATGCAGTTAGAAGAATGAGCTTATTTATTTTTGAATACACACTTGAATGTATTACAATTAAGAATCAAAATAAATTCTATCATAATTGCTACTGGCATGCCTCCTCGTATAGGATTTGATGAACGGTTAATTCGGGACTCGCGCATTATAAAGTACCCAATAGGGAGTTTACTGCAAATAATATTGTTCTTTTGAACGTTGAAAATGTTTTTCGATCGGCGATGTGCAGGTGTCAACATTTCCATCGACAATGCAAATTCACTTTGATGTCGAGAGCTCTAAATGTCGTGAGTGATCGAGTTGTATTAAGATGCGTATGAAAATATTTATGATTAATATATAGTTAGTTGATAAATATTGTTTGACGTTAATTTTGGTTTTTAATACTTTTATGTTTCATTCTTTTTTTTTATTAAGTTAATTTTCAATGTAACTGAAGATCGTATAAAGCACGAGATCTGTAATTTTTAGGATTCCGCGTCAAAATGGAAAAAACGGAACCCTTATAGTTTTGTCAAGTCCGTCCATCCGTCCGTATGTCACAAGGATTTTATTAAAAAATACCAAGACGTATACTCATTAAATGCATAGTGTAAGTGTCTTGTATGAGCCGCTACTTTGTTTGGTGGTTAAAAACCAAAAATGAATATTTCTAGGGGGGCATTCCATATATGTAAAAGGAGCTGAAAAAATTATTTTCAGCAAATATCAACGACTGGTACATATTTCGACCGTTATTTTAAAAACATTTTAAGGTTTCTAAGCAATTTTTCTAATCACGTGAAAAAAAATCAGAAATAAAATAAAAGAGGTAACGCTTAATAAATACTTTTAATAATTTTTTTTAGAACATGGTCCGATGTACGGTTTTTGAATTATTGCCGAAAAACAGCGCTTCTTAACAAAAGGACGTGAGTACAATGAAGATATGCTCTCTTGCTGTTGCACTTCAGTTAACACTAGTTTAATAGTAATAGTCGACATACCTATTTGTTTTTCTAGTTATAGGCGACTAAAGTGCCTATAACCATTATGTGCGTGAAACATGGAAAAAGTGTAACAACGTACTTTTTTCGTATGAAACCCTATGACGAACATGGTCCGATATGCTCTTGGCTAGTTTTTTTTTATATATACTTTTTTTTATATATTATTATAACATACAAAAAAATACTGTCTTCAAGTACGTACACTATGACAATTACTGGACTTAGATAAAAAACTGTCGATAAAATTTAATTTTGTGCAGTATTATGTTAAAAACATATTTATATTACAGTTCTATGATGGTCCACTCAAACGACGAAGAGTGGATCTGTAACGTGGAAAATGTCAAGTGTCAGAGTAAGCACTTGTCACAGCAGTAGTGCTGCACGGGGATCCGGCACTGTCATCCAATAGCGCCAAAAGTGTTTACCGGAACCCTATCTACATCCGTTTGACTATGTTTGGACATTGGTAGTAAATATTATATTGGCAACCGAGTAAGGTACTTATTTTTACTCGGCTACGATGAAGCCAAAAGAGATTTATGATTTTGGCAGTGTATGTAATTGGATATGTTCATCTGTTCCCTTGTAGTTTCTAAGATGTTTATACCAAGATTTTACAGATGAGGGCTCATTTGACGCCTCTTAACACTCCACGTGTCAGAGGCTAGACATATGCGTGTACTGAGAGAAAATGTAAATACATAAGATAATTTAAAACAGACTTACACACATCACGAAATTTTGTTGATGACCTTTTTTAAAAATTAGTTTCATTCATTCTTAGTATCGTTCAAATGTTTTGTTTTCAGCAACTTCAAAAAGCAAACGATTTCCTATTCTACGCACATTTGTTATATATTTTTACTGATATTTTTATATATTTTTTTATATATTTTTCGGAAACGGCTTATATTCGGAATGTTAAAATTGATTTATGTCAAAGTAAGTTTTAACATTTTCGACTGATCGACACAACCTCTAACGTGAAAGATAGTATTGTTTAGAAAGCCCGCAAAAAAAAAAACAGATTTATAATATTAAAAGTCGTCGGATATTTCTGACATAGAGAAAAAAAAATTATTTTATTTTTAAGGTTTCTCGTGGAAATTCATAATCGGACGCTTGTGTATAACGATTTGAGTAACGTTTTGATGTTTGTTATTCAACAGAATAACAAACATCAAAACGTTACTCAAATCGTAATCGTAATCAAAACGTTACTGAACCGTACCATCATGTCATGATAAAAATGCTTGTCAATAGTAACAACTATTGACAAGCATTTTTATCATGACATGATGGTACGGTTCAAAAGGAACTAGTGTGGAAGCGAACGTAGGATAGTCATTACATATAGATCAGAAGATACTTCTGTGCTATTCCGTTATGGTTTAATAGTTAATAGCACTTAATGTTTTTAAAGATTTAATGAGTCGAGAAGTTGAAAAAATACTTTAAGATGATTCGGGATAGGAATCGAATTCAATGTCTGTACGTAACAAGAGAACTCAGTGTTTTTCGAGTCGATAAATGGATCAACAATTCTGTCGAGTCGAAAATCGGAGAAACGAATCACTAGCCGAAGACTTTCCCGACTACTTCTCACTAAGAAATGAACGCCTTGTGCCAACGCGATATCAAATACAGAAGAACGATGAGCGGCTGCAAGGTGCGCCACTCAGAACGAATCGCAATCAACAACCAGCGACGAATCAACTCTTCACGGTGGAAAAGGTGGAGACATTACATCTAAAACACCCACCTCCGACTACAGACTGTCACCGTTGAGTCGAGTTATCATCACTTCCATTTACGTGACACACTCTCCCACAATCCTCTTGTGTTAGGTTAGGGAACTCGATACACTTTCCTTAAGCGACGTAACGAAGCATTTTTGATGATAATCTTCACGTCTGTCATGCACAAGGCAGAGGGACACTCGAACCAGTAGTCCGACCCCCGTTGCTGAACTACTTTACACGACACTTCTTTCAATTTTATTCACTAAATAAGTTTCGTTGCCACTTCTATCATCCTCTTGATGCTTAATCTTTTATTCTTTCCGCCGTGACATTTCAATTGAATTCAATATACTGAAGTTAAAATAAAACCAAAAATGTCATCTTCGAATCATTCATCAAGGAGATCGTGTTAAAATTAGGTTTATAATCTGTGCCAACTGAGATTGAATACGGAGACTTTTTCAACTGTTGTATTGCCAAGTTTCTAAAATAATATGGTCTTTGTGCCACTCCGACATCTCTCTTTCAGTACTTCTTTACGTACATTATACATTACGGTATCGATTTTCATCTCCATGCCATTTATAATCCATTACAATTCGATTTGCTTCCGAGTCCAGATCTCAAACCAGATAACAAAGATATTATTCCCAACACGAACGATCCATATTTGAATACCTAATATAGTATGCATAATTTTATAGTCAAGTACATCTTCAAGTATTCTCAGTACTAGGTGGGTTTACGTGTGCGCTTTAATAAAATTATTGCGACCACATAATTTTAAATATTAATATTATAGTCTTTTTATATACCGTTATATAGTTATGGAATTTTGAAGCAACCAGATAATTTAAAAAAATATCTAGTATTGCGACATCTATTCGTAACGTCACATTAACGGGACTCAGTTATATTAAAAATATCTGTCAGATTTGTTTCAGCTGTAATAATAATAAAGCTTCATACCTTTGAAGCAATGTACCTAAGCATAAGTATAACCATAAGTATGAAGCTCGGCAAAAGCACAAAGCTTTGATTCGTCACCCCGTAACGGATCTGTGAGCGCTTCTACATTACTCGCTATAGCGTTTATAGGCGACTAGAAACGACGGTTTCAATTATTGACATATAATACGGTAGTAAAATTTTTAGAGCGTTTTTGAGACGCAAACGAAGCATGCACGCTATTAGAGAGTAGGCGGTCACCGTCGGCCATGGACACTCGCAACACAAGAAGTTCATCACTGTGTTACTCTCTATTTGTGTAAGTATGTGACATCCGATGGAGAAGATTGAGGTGATGGAGGTGAATAAGCAACTAGAACTTTCACTCACCGGACGAATCGCAACAGCGGAATCTGTCACTTCATGTGTGGTATCCCACTGGTCGAGCCGACCCATTTTCGGACCGCCGAGACGACTACAGCGTGGTTTTACCACTTGAAAAATGTTCAATCATATAATTATTTAGTATTGTTCAAGTTACAAAAAAAATCAACTGCCAACCAATTTGCCAACTGAAAGGAAATCGGCGATGTTTGCTGTACTTTTTTGTTTTATTAGTTGTGTATTTACATAGTTATTTAATCTATATAACGACTCGATCCTTTGCACGAGTGTCACTTAAAAAATAATTATTATGTCATAATCGCTGCTCTAGCTCAGTGTTTGTATCTGTATTATAAACTGTAAACCATTATGACCTCGAAATAACCAAAATCGATAATAAAATCCTTTATTTTTATTTACCTAAAAATATTGTATAGGCTGGAAATGAAATAGGGAATTAAACAAAGGAGATTGCCCATTATGAAAGCGGTAATATACCACACTAGAAATGAAATCGTTTCACGGCAGTGATTATTTGTGACTATTTTGGATGGTTTTCCACATTTTGTGGTGTAATCAATTAATATTTTATCATTCATAATGTTAAAATTCAATTTATTTATAAAATATATTATATTATTACATATACGTAAAAACATTAAAAGATGGACTCTTGATGTAAATGAATCAAAGATCAGTGAAACAAAAATGACACTATGGTTATACCACTGATATGGTTAAAATAACTGAAAATTAATTTTTAATTTTATTTTAGAAACAAGCACTATGTAAATTGAGTAGGCCTATATACCCTAGTAAAATAATCTTCTATTCACGAGACGTATTAGAAAAATATTTTATTTACCTATTAAAAAATTGTTACATTGTGACTCTTAATATTTCTATATATGTCTATTACTATCAGAAATATCAACTCAATTGCTTATTCAAATTTTAAAATTAAAACCTATATTTTTTATGTCAATAAGGTCCGCTCTAACATTTTCGCAGCTCTGTGAAATACATCGACGCCGCAACTTTTTCTTTCATTTCCCTCGTCACACAGGTGCCTACATGACTTCGTTGTTTCAAAAAAAAAAAGGCACGCTTTATTCCCTTTTTACGGCTACTAAGCTAGTTCGTCAGCGACTGATAAAGGCGAAGGGTTATTGTGAAAGGTACTTTCTGAATCCATTTACGTAATACTGCGTTGGTAGCCGAGTGTTCACGCTTGTACAGAACGACGGTTGACATATTAAAATTATATTCTTGTATATTGCCTAATAGAAATTTATGCACGCGTTAATATGAACTCAATAATTACTTTAATTATACACCTAATTTTCTAATTATTCTATTTATATTTTAATGAAATTTAAATCCAGTTATGGACTAGATTTTAAACTGGGTATTATTAAAATTTTTGCAGGACATTAAATTTAAAAGTCTTTTCCATTACATGACTTCATTTCACAGGCAGCGAACCGTAAAATATAAGCTTTATTGTGTGAAGTATTTATATCTATTAAGTGTGCCTTGAACATGCGCCTGTTGCATTTGTTACCTACTTGCTTACAACAGTAAATGTGGAAAATTAAATATTAAGCAATAATTTTTCTATTATATTTTGAAATAGAGTATTACATATTGTTAAATCCAAGGCCTTTATTATCTTTTAATTTCTTGGATTTTCGCTACGGCGCCGGTACCGCGTTCCTATATACGGTATACTGGATTTCGTGCATACAATATCGCAAATATGATTGAAGTATAAATAAAGGATGGAAAATAGAAAAAGGACTCACCTAAGTGTCCGCATAAATAGAACACAGGCCTTCAAACCCTTGCTCACTTTTCTTTTGTTTTTTTCCCTTTTGACATTTTATTTAATTTTTATCCGCTACGATCGGCCATAGAGAAAAACTTAAGAGGATCGAAAAGGAAACATATAACATAAATACATGTAATAAAAAACAGAAATGTGTGTAATATAAAAGTAACATAAGAATATTAAACACATATCATTATATTGCGTTCTGAAATAATCTCATTTGTATTTTATGTATTTTTCATTACTTACCGTACCGTTTTTTTAAACTTAAGGATTACTAATTTGAGATCATTTTTTTGTGATAACTGACGTATAACATAGCCTTTTGTTATTCTATAAATACCAAAATTTAATAGAATCATTAATTTATGAGAAACTAAGCGAACCACAGGACAAATTCCGCACTATGGGTAGGATGGGTCACGAGCCTTCTTTGCAGAAGTCAAAATTACTCCGGCTTATTCCCAATTCGTGGAGAAACATCGTTCTATTGAAAGAGAACTGTATTTCTCCTCATCTTTTCCTATGTTTTTCGAGGATATATGAAAAAATCACAATAATGTCCCACTCAGCACTAACTGTTCTTAAAATGGAATCGATTCTGGAGAAAAAATCATGTCCGTGATTCAGCTAATACATAACCCCGTATAACCTGGAATCTCCTCATAGAAATACTGTTTTCTTCAATTAGTCACCTATACAATGTCCACATTTCCATCAGCAATTGCAGTTGAGGGCCGACCTTAAGAATCTCATCATGGTAAGAAACGCAACCACAATTAAAGAGGTATAGGACGTACAGTCAAGTCAGACAGTTCCGTCGCATTGTACATGTCCGAAGTATGTACGTACCTATAGAGAATGAACTTTTCTCATGAGTGTACTTTCAAAAATCAAAAATTTCATTTGAAAATATCCGCCTTTTAGCATGTTAGAGTAAATACGTTATGAGTCTTAGGATTAAATTAGAACAAATAATTTCGTTAGTTACTGGAAAATTTAAGTAAATTAATACAATAAAATAATTTAATATCCTTGTAAAATTAATATGAATTCCGGCAACGTAGTAAATCCAACCGCGTTGCGTTTGCGCATGTGTACGTTGTGCAAATTTTTTAACCTATTTCATTGAAATTTTAAATTTCCCGCGCCACCCACCATTTGCAACGTTGCCGTCAACGTAACCCAATTTAGCTATGGCTAAATATTTTTTTTTAAATCTACATTTTTCAAACTTAATCATTTTTATAAGCAGGTACCTTTAACGTGATTTCATTTTCTCAATAATTTTAGCTTCTTTTATACATACTAAGTTTTTCAAACCTTTGTCCTTACTTTTCATTATGAAATTTATCAAAACGTGAGTAGGTGTGAGGCCTAATATGCCGTTAAAATGCTTATTTTAAATCTCGTCTTAAAAAATCTATGAACCCTAGGTCTCTGAAATTTTTACACAACACGTAATGAATATATTTTTGTAGATCATAATTTTTTTATTGATCTCATTATTTCGACTTAACTCCCATACTCCTTAAATTCAGTGTGTTAACACTTCATGCATTAAAATAAAATGCTTCCTAACAAAATTCTATTTCAGAGTGAAAAGAACTTATAAAGACAAAGAAACAAATCATAGTCCCTAAATTGTTTCGCGTCAAATCCATAGCTTTAATTAGCCAAAAAAAAAAAGAAATTGAAAAGTCATTCTTCTTACGTATCTACCAATACGACTAATTTTGGATATTCAAACATTTATAACCAGCCAGCGGTGTGACACTTTTTGTGTCTCTCACGTAAGAGCAAATAAATTTGAAACCATTTTTAACAGAATCAAAAAACTATTTTTTTCTACTGAAAAGGATTCAGACCCCAGGGCCTGATAAACTGTCAGACTCATAATTGCAAACCATAATATAAATTTTCTTCAAATGGGCCCTGTAAGATCAAACCTCATTATTAGTAAGTGAATTTTCAATAAATGATTTTTCATCATTCATAAAATAAAGGTATATCGTTTCTTGGCGACGTCTCGCTTTTTAGGGGGCCTAGCATGACGCCTAGAGAAGTGCATCTCTATAGGACCATGCATTTCATTCATCAGGGCATCATGCTACGCGCGCTGCTCATTTTCGCCTTGAATGAAAGCGGGCCTAACGTGCGTCTTAACAATTAGTTCAACAAACAAATAATTGAACGTTACTCTACAAAACCCCTTCACTCTTCTTAGCCGATCGTACTCCCTGCGCTGAGGGCGTTGGTTCGATTCCCGCACAAGGCAAACATTTATTTATTTGATAAAAAAATAATGTGTGCCTTAAGTGTGGGTGCTTATATATATTGTATGTAAATATTAAACAAAAAAAAAGTATATATTTACTATATCAACTATCGGGTACCCATAATACAAGCCTCGTTGCTTAGTTTGGGATCAGATCCGAAGATATTACATTTCATTATAAAAAAAAATTGTGAGTGGAGTCCCTCCGCGCGGAAGAAGTGAAACTTAGTAATGTGGAAATGAAAATAGGAAGGGGCAGACATTGATTTTTAATGAACCCATGTTGTTTCTTTAAGACAAACTTTATTGACATTGCTCACAATTCACAATTGATCACATCTTTTAATTATCATTTTCGAGTGGAGGAATATCCAAATCTATAACATTTACAAAGGGATGATGATAACTAAAGTAAGGTACGAAATGTCTGAATGACTACGCGCATGCGCTTGGGATCTACCGACTTACTCTTTTTCTCTCTCCCTTTTGCGTTGGAATATTGGACGCTACTCGTTGCTAACGCTCGCGCTGGCCTGTAACAGGTATACTACGCGCATGCGTTCGAGTGCCACGCATTCACTCTCGTTCTGCCTCTTTCCATTCCCCCTCCCCTGAAGCGTTGAACGTTTAACGCAACAGTGCTTTCATACCCCCTCCATGGTAGCGTTAAACGTTCAACGCAACCTTGTTGGAAGTCGCATTAGAAGTTTCACTCCAAAAAACCTCATCTACTAACGTAAGAACTTCGAATCGACAGTCCTACCATAGAGCTACCACTGCCTAATAATCCATGATATATAAATATATATTTATAATAATATAAACCATGATAAGACAAATGAGCTTAAAGTAAGCCACAAACAAACTTAAATTAGAAAGTAATTTTGATAAACCTTAATCTATCGATAGACGTGTATTTATCCAATATAATCTCAGTGCAAAAGGAAGCAATTATAGCTTTCATTAATAACACGACGAGGAGTACTCTTAGCTCGAACTCGCTTTTAATAAACGCAGCGGCAAATCCGAGCGCGTGTTTTCCTTCGCTTCTTACTTCCGGCTTATCTGGATTAGATTAGAATTGATCACTTTGCCGTTAAGCGTAGTGTAAAATTGAAATTTTGTGGTATATGTGACTGTCTTTATTTTTCTCGTTTTTATCGAAACGACGTATATGAGACACGATTTCTGTCTGACTGTACGCTTATAACTCGAAAAGCACTAGTCCGTTTTAAGTACAAAAATATGTTATTTTTTTACATTTCGGTATAATGACTGTCTACGACTTTGCTTGTGATTTCCTTATTTTTATAGCGATTGCCTATTGAGAACAACGATGTCGAAGGAAAGACTCAAGATCAACACGGTTCGGCAGATCGCAAGCAGGACGGAGATTTATAGACATAAATCTAGTGATCTAGTGGGAACGGGATCATTTCACAATACATTATATTTAATGGCAGTTCATACGATTTCGGTGTAAAAGTATGCGCAGGATATAAAATGATCTATACACCCTAACCGAAAAAAAGAGTTAGAAGGCAACGCTTATTTACGTATTTATAGCTTCACATCTAAACACAGTTTGAGACTTGAAAGAATAAATGAGATGAATTGAATTTGTATTTATATTGTGCACTAAATGAAGAGAACTAAAAAGGTAGGTATATAAAACATATCTGTAAAATCTTGAAGAAAAGCACATCTCAAAACAAACAACAATGTTTATAAAAATACATGTTGTAAGATTTCAGTTTCTATATATTAAAACAACGTTATTTACACATCAGAGCCATTCTGATTTCTATAAATCTTTCTCTCGGCCACAATGATCCAGCCTGGAGGACGTAACTTCCAGGAAGTATATAAACGACACAATTGAAAGTGGAGTAGTCTTTTAGCGGGAGGCATTGTGGCGGAGGGGGGGAGGTTGGAAGGGGTTTGGGGTGTAAGGGGAAATTTAAACCTGAATCGACAATTATTGATCAATAATATTGTTGTCCCGACCGACTTGGACTTGTCTGTTATCAGTGTGCGTAGCAAACACTTTCTCGTTAAACTATATCCTAGATGAAATTCGACATACAGTTTGACATTTCAATCATTTTGATTCGTCATTGTGTGATTTGCTGTTGTCGAATATATATTAAAATTGCAACTTTTAGACTTCTAGGAAATATTTATTTCATATTTATCGACACGCAGTGAATAGAAATTGAAATGTCAAAACAACGCCGAATTACGATGCAAGCGTCTTGCGCATGCATTGATGTGTACGTCAAATATGACGGAATTCGACATCGGCGCCACCTATAGCACACAAGCTTGACTATTAATTATACTCAGTTCAATTTTTCTCAGAGAAGAACTCGAGAACTTCTCAGAAAACTTCAACAGTCAGTTATTCATTTTAAAAAATATTTGGAAGAAGTGTGATGTGAAATTTTGGGGTTGTACTGACGTGCGGAAAAAAAAATGCGTAGCACCACCTACCAGGTTCACTTGCAACATATACAAAAAAAAATCATCGTGACCGGTTCATTCGTTTAGAAGTTCGGTTACATGCACAGGTACAGAAGAATCGCCAATATATCTATATATATGTAAAAGAAGGAAACATAAGAAAAACGCTGAGTAAAGTTAAACAATCGGCGACAATTAACACCACATATTTGTTTTCTTTTTTTTTTCCAGGTTATACATAAACCAATTCCGGGATAAAGCACTAGTTTACAGATTGATAGATTAATAATTCACCGCCGTATCGACGAGAATTAGCCGGACGCTATCGTCGGCGATAACGCGCGTCCGGCACTCGGCAGATTTATCGCGCGCTATATCCGCGAACAAACCTCTGCTCGCTTTAATTAATTGTCTGTTTTTATTTTTAGAGTCCCGCAAAACGGGAACCGACGCGTTATATGTTAGGTTGGATTAGGTGACTGTGCTTTTTTTGAGGTTCCGTATCGTCAAATGGAATGGAAATGCGAAGAAAAGGAAACCCTGTGTGCTTGTCTGTCTCGACCGATTTGCTCCGAGTCTACACTACAGATCATGTCGAACAATTGATACACATACGAAATTCTGTGACCTGAACATGGACGTGTAACATAAATAAATGAATTTTTAATATGGGTTTCACTTTTGGAAAGCAAATCCCAAAATAAAAAAAGGTTTTGCAAACTAAAAGTATTTTTTGACATATTTTTGTTTGCTTAATTATTTTAAAACAAGTAATTTTATTAAAAAAATAATAAATGAAAAGTACTTATAATATAATAAATTATAAAACGCTTACAAAACATACATAAATGATTGGTTGTTTTGAGTCGGTTCCAGCTAAAGATAAATTGAACGCAATCGTGTCTCCCTAGAAGAAAATAAAATAATCTTGATTCAGAATTTCACTTATTATATTTATATATTACATATTTTTGGTCTAGTTTTAGTCGAAGTCTATCGCCTTAAAATGTTGTGGCAAATGTCTCAAAATTATGCGTATAAGCTTATATTTACAGTTATATTACTTAAACAAATGTATGTCAGACTTAAAAAATACCAAATAAAATATTCGTCGTTCGGAACCCTCTCCTTGCTAGTTAGACTCGCAATTGATTCCGGTTTTATTCGTATTAAGAGAACTTCATAATTTTAGGCGGCATAAGGTTCCTTTAAGGTATGTTAGCACAATGGTTAAAAAGAGCGTATCTTCGTTTTCATAAGGTAGTAACATGCTGTGACCAACTTGCCCGCAATGCAAAAATGGACTGGTTCAAGCAAGGAGATACCACCTTATAAATACTTCTTAAAGAATACACATATGAATTAGCATCTTCCGCTGTTTCAGTGACTGATCTACTCGTCTGTCTCTCCGTCAGGCCTTCCTCCACCATTGAATGTTCTATTCCTGACTAAGAGGCCGGCAACACACCGACGACTCTTTTCGGGTTGCAAATGTCCATGGGTGGCGGTGAACAGATAGGATTACCGCCCTACGCTCTGGTGGAACGCACGCTCGTTCGCCTCTCGGAAATGCGTAAAAAAGAAGAAAAACAAACATAAGAAACTGGGTTGGAATTTCGATTGCAGACCGATTGACCGATGAGTTCCCAACTTGTGGTAAATCAAAAACCACACGCCCAGTACGTCGCGAAGAACGTTATGCCTCAGACGTTGTCACCGCGACAGTCGACAGCCCGCACTGGACTGGCGAGGAGTGCTCAAAGCCAAGCCGCTGATCCTGAAACACGGAAGACCTTGGGAGGGTATGATCAGCGGTAGGTTATACAACACCTAAAAAAAGAACATAACAATATAAACCATTACCTGCATTCCATTCGGATTGAATGCTGAACTTGTAAAAAAAAAATTAAATCAATGCTTTAGTTGTTTCTGTCGCTCTTTTGACAGAGCGTGTTATTGTGATAACACTATAAAAACTCAATGGATCATTTAAGGATGTTTAGGTGAAAACGAATACTACCAAAACCTGAACGACTGGCAAGCGTAAACGGCGATTAAGCGCCCCCTGGCGTGCTAACGACAGACGATGAAGACTACGCCACCTTCAATATTTTTTATAGAAGTACGCTCTTGCCAGCACACGCACGAGATAAGTGCCGATCTCGTTATCAACGGCGCTAACGTATGTAACCTTTTTTTTTTCTTATCGTAAACGGGGAGATTTTAGTACCTGCGGTTAAATTTAAGATTACGTATCATAAATGGACATAAGTTCGTATGTCGATTAAGTCACAATTTAAGAGAGTACATAGAGTATTCAGAACGTGCCTTAATAAGAGATAGTTAAGACTGACGCCTATTATATCTACTTACTTATTTGTTTTCCAAATTCGTCTTTAATTAATAAAAAACTGAAATTGAATATAGAAAAATTTTAGTGGTTTAACTTATTTGTTTTATCAAATATTAGATTCATTATTACATTAAGTGACGGATGTTATAAAACTTTTATTATTATCTAGTGATAGTAAGAATATATATATATTGTATAGTTATAAACATATGTACGTTTGTTTTTAGTTTTATCTTTTTTAATATTCCAACAAATCAGTGCTCCCAACCGTAACGATCTTAGTAAAGAGTTCTTTTATGGCAAAACTCTTGAATGGACATTAAAATTTATTTCATTATCATTCACAAATAAAATGGGTCATTCTATTGTATTAAGAATACTATTAATAAAAAATACATTTTTTATTTGTACCCAATCACCATATGCAACGTCATTGAAAAATTAAGGCAATTTAAAAACACATAAAATTTATTTTTAACGTAAATAAAATTTAAGTTACGATGCCAAAAATCATGTAACTTATCTCGCACTTGGAACAGTTTTTAGAGTTTCGTACTCGAATTTGTACATCCGTCTGTCACATTATTACCTACTGGACAATATATATACATATATATATTTACGCTGTTACGCTATATGTATATATATATATACATACACACATATATATGTATAGCGTAATCCGGGGAGGTAATTTTGAAATGACTAATTAGAAAAATAATTTTTTTTTTATAATCTTCAAACGCATTTTGTAAAAGATACTAACGAAAATGTATGAAAATTAAGTGTCATCTCCTTAATGCTGTAACCATTGAGCTTAAAATGCATATTCTACAAGAAAACCTATAAGAAAAACCCAGTATCCAAAATGCCGCGGGGAGCAGAATAGTTGAGAAGAAAAAATGTGATAATGATTAATGATGCTGATTTTTAAGTACATACAGGATGTGGACTTCGACTCCCACTTGGCCGGTTTCTCGTGACGTGATGTTCCGATATTACACTTGCACTGACGCAATCGACCCTTTCGGTCGTTCCACACCATAGAAGAAACAGGTGATAGGCTACAATGAGCCCTTATAATAACACCCTAATATTATTGTAATGTTAAAATAATCCTTTCTACAACCTAAAAGGTTTCGTTTCGTATTACATTTTCGCTATTCTGTTCGGGCCGGGTGACTCGGCAATTTTCTAAGGGCCGTATCATACGAAGCAATTTCCTCGATATACAGATAATAATACATTTGTGTTAGTAGACCTATAATTTAAATTTTTGCATTATTTTTCATTATTCAGAAATTAAGAGGCTAATTTAATTGAACGTTTATTCAAAAAATTAAATTCTATTAGTATATATAGTCAATAGTCTTTATTATATATATACCTACAATTAATATATACAGCATATTAATTCTTGACAATTAATTCTATTAGTTTTTAAATTTCATCAAATTTGTTTAAGTCATTGTCAAATTATAAGTAGATAAACAGACAGTTGCCTATAAATTATAAAATAGTGTGGTCTGTCAGCACACTAAAGTTCATAACTAACAGACAGACATAGTCACACATTTATAATATTACTAAATATAGATTTCATGTCTTAGGAATCGAGAGTAGTACTACAGTCAAAACATAAAAAAAAGATTAATGTTAATAAACCCAGATATGTTTATTATTTTTAAATAACCCACAATATATTTCATTCACAACACTTAATTTGGAATTCCTAACCCTATCAACGTCCCACTATCACATAAATTGGGGAAATTTATGTGATAGTAGTGAATCTGCTTTTAGACCGTTTTTTGAAAACTGGGTTTTAATAAAATCTTAGCGTTTTGACCATTTATCGAGTGATACTCGTATGGCTGTATGTGTGTGTGTCTCTGTCTCTCTCTCTCTCTGTGTCTGTCTGTCTCTGTCTCTCTCTCTCTCTCTCTCTGTGTGTGTGTGTGTGTGTGTGTGTGTGTGTGTGTGTGTGTGTGTGCGTGTGCGCGCGCGCAGGCGCGGTGCGTTTGTATATATACGTAAAGTTTTCATAACTTTTAAACGAATAATCCGATCGAAACGCAGTTTGCGGCTTCGAACTGATTTGAACGACTTTTAGACTTCTTTATCGGTCGGTACCAACATCTAATTAGCTATTTTCTCAAACAGTTCTATCGATTGCGGCAAATCGAATAAAAATCGGTCGATTTGTATTAATTAATATAGTTCTTAAAAAAATCACAAAAAAAGTGTGTTATCATTGACAACAAAAAATCCAAAGACTGCAAATGTAGACAACTACATTTTGCAACTCAAAGAGTTCAAAAACATAACGATGAAGACCGTGGGAAATTTTAGCGATGACCACCCAGGGTCAACTGTTTTTCAGATATTTTTATTATAGATTATATATATATGTATATGCCTTAACTTAGTATTTAACAATTGTATGCATGTTTCAGGTAAGATCTAAATCACTAGACAAGACAACCTAAGCTCGTGGATACGCTCGCGGTCGACGTGATTTGTTTTAATTTTATACGTACCATAGAAAAAAAATAAATGCAATATTCTATACTAGGACGGATACGATGCCATAGTCGTACAAATAATCTCATGCTGTCGGTAGTTTGATGTAGCGATAGCGGGTGTGGAACCGCTGAAGAGGATGTGGCACCTCCCAGGTTTCGATTGTATCAGAGGCTTTTCGTAGTCTACAGAGGCCGACTGTAAAAGAGATCCAATAAGTACGACAAATTCGACTTACGTGGTAGTGGACATATAAAATCATATTTTATTAAAAAATAAATAAATTGACGATAAACATCAAATGATCTGTAGTTTATAATACGTATATAAACATATATATTGTTAATATTGTTTTCTTTACTTAAAAATAGTAAGTATTGGCTCAATTCAGACGCTTAGATCAAATGGTGAATCTGCCACTGCTGGTAATTTTTTTCAAGAAAATATTCGAAGGAAATATGTTTATCTGATAATTAAGAGATATGGCGAGATACAAAATTGAAACAAATTTGAAACAAAAAAAATTGAAACGAAGAGTATCTCTTCAGAGAAAATCCATTCATAAGCATAATTGAAGAAATCCACTTCTTTCGAATAAAGTTTGAAATTCCAGATACGAAAGTATATTCAAAATTGTTAGAAACAAAATATTATCGAGATATATATCAAGCGAAGCAGAAGCGAAAGTAAAGAAGTAATGTAAAAAGTTTATAAAAACACTATGATACAAGACTTAGGTGCCACTGGGCTCAATAGGTATTCCGAAAAAGAAAAACAGTTTTTAACGTACCTAATCATTAAAGTGTTAAGTCCGAAGACTATCATACACAATGGATGCAATATACAATATTTTCGATGAATTTGTGTCTGATGGTTCAATGACCTCAAAAAAAGACCTAATTAAGTGCATTTAGAAAAGATTGATTCTTTTCATTAGTAAATATTGCAATACAGGTAGTGTCATCTTCTGACTAGATATGGCACCCTGTCATTGTACACCTTCAACTACGGATTTTTGCAATCACAAAATCTCGATTTTTTGGAGAAAAATCAAAATTTATGTATCAACCAACTATTTTACATTTCCTTATTAAATATCGCAACTTGTTTAATTGCTATTCTTTAAATAACTTCTCCGATTAACCGTTAAATTCCTAACAACAATATAGATGAATTAAGCAAATTACGTATTAAATCGATCGACTACGCGGTTTTGAGGTCACAACTTCGTGATAGCTTAAACTTTAGGGCATTGTGTTGCTACATCGAATACTTAGCTTTGGTCGCTGCTTAATTAAGAATTATACTGGTAGCTCTTGGTATGGGCTTCTACGTAGATCCGAACTTCGAAAAAATGGATTTTAAACTATTATAGTGTGACGAACAACGTTGTCACCAGAGTTAGAATAAAACTACGAAGTTGGTTATTTTGAACTTTAAAACAGTCTTTCTGTTGTAAACATTTCAACATCCGCTCTGTTTTTCTTATTTATGGTCTTACACTTATGTATGAAATAGTACAACTCGATAAAAAAGCGATAGAGATGTATAAAATTGATGGGCTTACAGAAACGGCTGCGATATGAACTGGGAAAGTCCCTAAGACGGGGTGGAGACATTATTTTGTGATATCATTTAATTTGTTCATTCGCTTATGGATCTCCAAATATATGCATAGAACTTTACAACATGAACGTAAGTGATTCTATATGAAATCGATAGACTTATGAAAATGGCTGCCTCGATTAATGCGTCCGCCCTTTCTAGGCGCGTACGAGTTCCAAAAAGCCTATCGGTTAGATTAAAAACGTTACTTTGTGATGTTAATGTATTTTTTTTCTATTCGCCTGTGGAACGCCGAGAGTGTGTGCCGTCCCTCGAAATCTGAACATTAGCGAGTCTGTATAGAATTGACGGACTTATGAAAAGGCACGCCGTGATTAATGCGCGCCCGCCGCCGCCCGGGCCGGCGCGGGCGCCGCGAGGCCTGGATTCAACAGATAAATAGAATACGATATTAGTGATGTTACTCATCTGTCAGTTTTGTTTCGAGCATTCGAAATAATCGCTGGCGCTTAGCGAAAGGGTAAATGGCGTTGTGTAGCGAATTCAAAGTTTGAAACTGAGTCCCGCGAACAGCGCCTATCTCGTTAATACGCCGTTTTAACGTGTTGATCAACCGCTCGTAAGCGATTCGCTCGTTCGAAACAAATGGTATTCACAATAGTCACGGTTAATTGCCGCTGGAACAAAGTAGGATATCTAATAAAAAGCCGGAGGAATTTCATATACAAAACTTGTGAACCATAGACGTAGGAAAATTAAAAATGGATTTTATCTATTGAGCATTGAACTGACTTCATTAATTAACAGTTTGCTTCTTCAGATGTTTTTTTTAACTTTTGTCTCAGTCCTAGACAAACATATTCACTAATGTTGTACTGGTCAATATATATTACATACGCTTAAAATGATTAATGTTTAGTTTAACTTAATTACTAATTCGATAAGTCATCGAAACACATCTATAAGTTATTATCCATTTTAGTTATATATTTCGATAATCTTATTTAAATAAAACCAATAAAACCGAATTATAAAATATTTTGTAATATAAATGAAATTTAAAACCATGTTTTGTTTTGTTCCATTGTTCCATGTTCATATGTGTGTATATAGTAGGCGTTTCAAAGAAAAAAAATATATTTTTGCTCGGAACCACGCTCAAAAGTTCTGTTTCAATGCCAAAATAGGCCTCTGAAAATATAAGCCCTTAATATTAATATTTAGGTTGTCCGTATCGCACTTTTCGATTTCTCATAAAAATTACAGAGGAAAAAAAATTTCTCTTCTGATTTTTGTAACTAATGAACGATTATTTGCATTGCAATACTCTTTATGTATTTTGTAGAAAATTTAACGCTGTACTAAAAAGGACTGATGTCATTTTTCGATAAATCAACTCAGTCGAAAGTTATTTAAGGTCCAAGTTTAATTTACCCTCAATTTAGCCGTTCTCTTTATAATACTCTTAAATTTATAAGTTTACAAATTTCAAAACAAACTGAAAGTTCATTTCTAAGCTCTCAGAGTTAAAAAAAATAGAACTAATATCTTTTACCCTCAAAGATTGCTTAAATTTTATTAAAAAATATTTTTAAATAATTTGCGCTCGAAAATAGCTGAAGTTTTTTACATGGCCTGAAAAGTTATCAGTATTACTAAGTTTTTATTACTTATTACCAATTAAAAATATATTAGTTCTAATAAATTCAAAATTTTTTCATCTAAAAATAATTTTTACACATTTACATTAAATCGATCTTGCTGAAGAGTCGTCTCATTGTAGTTAGGATATCTCAGTCAATGTTCGCAAACTACTTCCCATAAGTATTACACTTGTTCCTCATTTTTTGTGAGACAGTTGTTGTATTCCTCAATCAAAGCAACCCGTCGTTCAGCTACATCATTTGTCACTTTTTTATTGAATTAAGAAATTAGATTTAATAAATGATCTCAATAGAACGATTGATGCTAATTTTCAAAAACAAGAATTTTCAAAATTAGAGTTAACTGTCATTGATAATTAGTTTTAAGTACCTCGTCCATCTTTACTATATAGCAGAAAATAATTGTTAACAGTCTTCAGAAGTCTTATTTATATTTTTTAAAATGTTTTGGTTACATTTTTTCTAAAAAGATAATATTTAGCCAAGTCGTTCAGAAAACCAGCTAAATTGGGGGTAAATTAAACTTTGACCTCAAATAACTTTCGACGGAGTTGATTTATCGAAAAATAACATCAGACCTTTTTTGTATAGCGTTAAATTTTCTACAAAATACATAAAGATTATTACAATGCAGTTTATCGTTCATTAGCTATAAAAATCAGAAGAAAAAAAAATTTTCCCTGTGCAATTCTTATGGAAAATCGAAAAGTGTGATGCGGACAACCTAAATATTAATATTAAAGTCTCATTTTCAGAGGTCTATTTTGAATTAAAAACAAACTTGAGGTGGTTCGAGCAAAA
>BGZK01002246.1:0-69445 GCA_005406025.1 Eumeta japonica | reverse complement strand
CTCACGTAATTAATCTTCATTAAATTATCTGTACAATGGCACGTAATTTTTCCCATTTTGCGTGTACTAATCAGATTCATAAAAATAGAAATAGTTGCTGGCAACAAAAAAAAAATATTATCATGATGTACTCTCAAACGTTTCGCAGTCGTGCAAAATTATTTCAACCACTCACACTACCATCATTGAAACTTATTAGGTGTTATTTATGAGTTTAAAAAAAAATAGATGTGTCATTCTCTTACACAATTCAGAGTTATTAAATTAAACATATTTAATGTCAATTAGTGCATCTGGTATTAAACCGTCCCGAATAGACATTTCAAATTTGAGAACGCTCTAACATTGTATTCACCCGTGTAAGTTACCCCCTGAAGTTACTTTGACCTCTCTTTCGCCCACTATACTACAAAAGTTAGTAAGTTTGTAAACCAGATTAAACTTCGCTCGCCGAAGCCGCATTACAGTTAGTTACGTCACACACTAGTGACCTCTATAATATTGAGCTCATTTCATCTTTTATACGAGTTAATAACAATGCTATTACCGCTCCCGTTTTTGCATCCAAATGCTGTCTTGGTCCTCACTTTGGACATAGCTGTACGCCAACAGCCAATCGCCAATTATTATTTTCAATAGTTTGAATAAGGCACGAAACTCTGCCGCTCCGAATCGCTTAAGAATGATACCATTGCTCAGGGACGACACTACTCGACCATTTCTTCTACTCCCACGCGATCCTATTCTACGCCATTGCGACACGTCATCGTGTGACTGACTTCACAGCGGTAGAGTTTCGTGCGTTGTACTGTACTTTTTATGTTTCATTTATACTTATGACTGTAGGGCGCATCTCACCGTTTGCCAGTGAAGTGTCAAGTAGTAACGGGTCAATAATTGTTTTGTTTGTCGAGTATAGTTCGCGTCAGTACCACCAAGATCTAAACAAGTAACTTTATTAACATTTAACAGCACATCAACTCCACGGTCTCGCTTGTAAATAATGATAATAATAATATTTTCGGACATAGACAACAAAACCATCCGGTCACGAACTAAGCGACGAGGTTTGCACTATGAGAATCTATGTGTGTGTGTGCGTGCGTGCGTGCGTGCGTGCGTGCGTGCGCGTAAATATTTACACATAATACATAGAAATATCCAAACTCAAGACGCATTAATTTTTAAAGCACCTAAGGCCACTACTCCGCGAATCAAGCAGTCAAATAATTGATGATTAATTTGTTGTGAATATCGCCGAGTTTGTATTATTAAAAACTATAATTTTGTATAAGCAGACCAGCTCTCGTAAACGAGGCGTATTTTTAATCTATACAGCGACAAACACGTATTTATTTAAGAAAGTAATGTATCTGTTTATGATCAAAAGATTGGTATGTTCTGCTACATCGAATTCACGTCAAACTTGACAAGACGAGCCGGATACAAAAATAAGACGTACCACGCCAATCTTATAATAGGATTATACCGAGAGCCGCCATTTTATCTTCCGTTTATTGCGCGGTTTTGCGCAAATGGTCAGATGTCGCATCCTACAATTTACACGGTATTTTATCTGTGAAGTGAAGCCACTCGCAGATCTTGGAATGCGATGAAGTGTAGTAGCCTGCGAGTCGAGTAGCTCACTAGAAAGACCATTCGGCGGCGGCGGAACGGGCACATAGTCACCCCTTCGGAGTTGGAGGCGGCGTAATCGTATTTTTGTATGTGGCGCCTCCTAGCGTGCGTTGTCGCAGTTACAGTTAGACGCGCGAGTAGAGCTCGTTCATGGCATGAAGTCTTCATTATATATTTTTTCTTTTGTTATAAACAAAAAGAAATGTAGATAATTATTAATAAACAACTGTAATATTATCGTGTCTTATGTACGCACGTATGACGCCATGTGAATCTCTCTTTCTTATCTGATAAGGGACAATGATATTAAAATTGTATTGTTTGTGACACGGATTAGTAGTTGTGGTGCCGTCACGTGTTATATTTTCTTCAAATTAACAATAACCAAATAGTACGACGCGAACGGATTGAGAATTATGCGGGTATTAAAAAGATATGAAAACCATGTTGTTTTTAGAGGTCCGAGCTAAAAAGGCAAAAACGGAACTCGTATAATTTCATCATGTCTGTCCGTCCGTCCGTCCGCATTTTATTCAAAAAATCCAAGACCGATATTGATGAAATTTATTAACTGTAGGTGATTTGTATAAGCCTACTTAGTTTGGTGGTTAAATAACAAAAATAAATATTTTTAGGGGGGCACAATGGAGTGCCCCCATATTTTTTTTCAGCAAATATTAACATATGGCATATATTTCAACAGTTATTTTAAGAACACTAAGATATTTTCCTAATTATGTGAGTAATTTTGGAAATTCGCTCCGAAAGTTGCAGAAATTGTGTGTATGTCCCCTTCTATTTTCTTAATTGTAAAATATGAAAAAATAACAAAGGTGACGCTCAAAAATACATTCAACGAAAATTATTTTGAACTTAAATCGAATATACTGTTGTTTTTGATTTTGCCGATGATATTGCCGAAAAAGTGCTCTTCCAAACAGACGTAAGTGCCATGAACATATGTTCTTTTGCACTTTAGTTAACAATAGTTTAAAAGTAATAGTCGACGTACCTACTTGTTTTTCTAGTTATAGGCGACTAAAGTGCTTATAACTGTTCTGTGCGGGAAACATTTAAAAAGCGTAACAACGTATTTTTTTCATCTGTAGTGCATTTTATAGTAATGGCTTCGGAACCCTATAACGTTCACGGTCCGACATGCTCTTGGCCAGTTTTTTACTTATTTTTATGATACCTACACGTAATCAGTGCTTACTCATTTTGAACATCTTTTTTTTTTGTCAATCAAAAAAGAAAATTGGATTGACAAAAAAGATGTTCAAAATAGAGTAAGCACTGTTGTCATTATCATAAATAAAATACTTACAAATAAAATTCAATTTTCTGGTCGGTGAGCCGACTGCTGAATGTCAGTTTTATTGCTTTCTTCTTGAGCTCACGGCTTGAATACTAAGCCTTTAGGCTTCATTAAATAGCGCAAAGTTCAGCAATCGTTGTTATCAAAACTGTCACATGTTTTGTACAATCATGGCTGCGATGCAAAAATAATATCTCTTATCTTTGTCGTAATAAAAAAAAAAAAAAACATATAATCTGTTTTAAAAATTATAAAACGCTTACAGCTGTACAACAAATGAAAAAGAAAAGATATAAAATTATTTAAAAAAAAAAATACATGCATACAACAAAATACGAATTATGTAAATAATTACATCGATCCAGTTAATACTATTTGGTTTTTGGCACTGCCACGCATGTTTTCTTTGGTTGTCCGAATTGCTATTGGCACACGTGACCGCATACGCGTACGAAATTAAATTATTTTAGGCCGCTACACGTCTATGCATGAAGGAACCAACAGTCAGTATATCCTCTTTTTAGTTCTGATTAGGCTCATAGGAAGATATTTTTGGTAGTTTTATCTTGTCCAGCGGGCATAGCATGACGCTTCAAGATGCTTACATTGGCGCGCCAACGCAACGAATGCAAGGATAGTTCTATTGATATACTTTTCTCTACGGCGTTGTGCTAGGCCTGCTGCATCCATAATGAGATAAATTGTGATTGATGCCTTTTGTATTATAATCCATGTACCAGGTGTATATGTTTTCCTTTTTTATATTTTACACGGAATATTATCAATTTTCATTTAATTTTTATAAAGGGAGAAGAAAAACAAATACATAATACCCATATTAGCATCTGATTTAATCAGACGGACCGACCTCTCGATAAAGGTCATGGCTCACAGTCAGTCAGGCGCGTGTACGATCTTACTGTATTTTTTGATCGTACCGATCTCGACCGAGAACCAGATCGAAGTGGTCGAAAACGATCCGTTCGCTGCCAGCGTACGTCGAGGAACGGCCGCTGCTCCGGCGCATTTATCGCGGTAACGGTATCGTCTCGATTTCTGTGTACGTACCGGTAACCAGTTTGTACACTTCTTTGTGACGATCTATATGTTCCGAATTTAATCGTTAACATGGCATTGTTTATCGCGACGTTGTCAAAGTTCAGATGGCGTGAACGGACGAGGTTTTTTTTTTCTGGTACCGTGTATGTACATTGTTAGTTCAGATGTTTTGTCAGCTTATGTAACACGGCTCTTTCATGCGCCGACGCCGCTCCGCAAAATATAAACACGTCATATTCCGATAATGGCGAATGTTTGCTCAGAGCGATCGTGCCTTTTCAATTTTAATTCTGTAGTTGTTCAAACAGTCAGATCCGTTCGGAGGTGTAGTCGTCACGATAGTGATGTGACACACAGTTTCAAAGTTGTTTACCGCCTTCATGGCATAGCTGATAGAATGGTGGCCGAATAGGTCATTATATTATATAAGTCGTTATAACCAATTAGGGTTGAATAAGTGTTGGATCCGAATTTCGGTTCATGTTTATATCAATCTTCTTAGTAGTCTCGTAGTGCTAGAATCTAGGTCATGCCTCGGCCCGTTCTTTTGTTTGACTTTAGATAAGTCTGATTAGTAGGTCTGTTTGTTCAGACACATGATTATTATCTAACTGATGTACCTATTTAGTTTATTTTGTGACGTCTTAGGCTGCTATTGAACAAATAATAAACTTATGTAATGACCAAAGAAAAAGTAAAAGTCAACGTCCAGTATGATCAGAGAGATAAATCAGCCATGATCGAAACAATTTGTGGTAATGATTTGTTTAAAGTTAGCTTAATTTAATAAATTTCATTCCGTCAAACAAAAAAAAAACATGCCCACTCTCCCTTCCGTCATCCCATCTTTTCCCTGCCTAGGAGACCGGCAACGGATTGGGTATCTCCTCTGAGATCTAGAGTGGGTGTCGATGACCACCTATCCTCTGATGGCTCGCATGCTCGTTTGCCACTAGAGAATGCCGTAGAAAAATGCCCAACGCGCCTAAAGAAGTTTTCTCTTCGAAAATCATGATAATTTCATGATACTGGTCACATATCGCATAAATGCATTCACGTTTAAGTATGCCAATCGGTTTGTTTGTAAACAATAAATCTTATTAATGACGAGGAAAAGTCTCGCGTGATTAAACTTAATTTAATAACAACAACAACATACTAGAATATTGACCTGTCTTTACATTTCTGGTTGATCTATACATATAATAAAATTATAATAGGCTGATGTCTGCACATTATATATATTAAAGAAAAACTGATATGGGGGTCTTTACTAGAGCAACAGAAGCCAAAACAACGATTTTAGAATATTTGCCTGTCTGTCTGTCTGTCTGTATGTTTGTTATCGCATCACGCAAAAATCTCTGAACGGATATTGATGAGGTTTTCATAGTTTGGTTGTTTGGGGTCCAACTTAACATCTAAGCCATATTTCATCTAATTCGGTTGGGTAGAGCCATAGCTACAGTTTGACCTCTCCCTAGTATTGTCTTTAATACATTAGAGAAGTCATTTAAAACGGTTACGTGGAAAAAATAGGAATAAACGCCACGAGCGCTTTTAAAATGGTTTAAATATCAGTCCACGCGGGCGAAGCTGCGGGCAAAGGCTAGTTAACAATAAAATACTTTCACGGGTGGCAGTGACCACTTTCTGTATCTGATTTTAAAATTACCTACGTCATTTGAAGACAGGAAGGCTCTGCGTTTGACATAACATAAATGCCTATTTATTTTGCGGCGAATGAAGTTGACACGACTCGCCTGTCACGCGGGGGGAGGGCAGGGGGGACTATGACAAGAATGACGTCATTGTCCATAAATACATCAATACTCTGCAATTTAAAGAGATTTCACCTTTGCGTCGATTCGCACTGTCGATCGTTAGACCAGTAGGTCTAGACAAGTGAATTTCTATTGTCGTAAACGCTTGTAGAATAGAAAGCTAAATGTACGGGTTTGACGTTAGCTGACGTTTGACATTTCGTTAGCTAACGTCATTCCCGTACATTTAGTTCTCTATTCTACAAGCGTTTACGACAATAGAAAGACACTTGTCTTGCACTGCAGTACCTGCTGTGAGGTGTCACTAGCTGCCGAAATACTGATGTATGTATACATTACTGCAAATTTCCAGCCGTCGAAGCGTGTTTGAGTAACGAATATACAAACTTTCATATGTATACGTTACATTTGAAATTATGTTTCAAATGTATTGTTTTGTAAATTTCAAATGTATTGTTATGTATATATTAGTGGAATGTCGTTAGTCGGGATACATAAAATAAATAATAATGATATTTACTTTATCTATTTAGTCTTCTGTCTTAGTCTAATTTTACTAAATATTTTGAAATCTATCCGTCTAAATAGCCTTTTATAATTAAATGATTATTTGAAATAAAAAAAAATAATATGGTAATAATAAATATAATATTAGTTATTTCTTTATCTAAACATATATAGACGAAATAGCACTGAATGACTAACTCATCACGAGATATGCGAAACTATAGGTCCGGATTGACTCGAAATTTGGCATAGTTATTGTTTTCGGGGTGTAAACACTCACAGAGGCCGAACTTTACGCAAATCCTATCCAAAAAAAAAAAAAAAATTCTTAATTTTATGCCTACGCGTGCGAAACCGCGGGCAAAAGCTAGTTTCATACATACAAAGCTCATAACAAAATATCAAAATGAAAAAAAAAATCTAAAGACATGTTTACTGCTTTATTAGATGACGGCAAATGTATGTATACCTTGGACCCGATGTGGGATCAAAGTTCACCGGTCGGATTACCTCCATATAATCTATTCCATAAAAAATGTAATAAGAATTATGGACACCATTTACAATAGGTAATATACGAAATGCCTAAAGGAAATAGCACCTTAATTTGGCTGTAGCTACGCTGTTTTAATATCCATAGCAGCCAAGACGCTTTGGAAACCGCGCGAAAGCAAACAAAACAACGCGTCGTCCGTCAATTGAACTCGTTAATAAAATTGGCGATTGTTGCGTTCTACTTGTCTATTGTCCGCGTTAAGAAGGCGCTTAAATGACTATCGCCGTCCCTTTCCCTCTCGCGGCACTCGCCGCTGGACAGAGCGGGACGGGTGTGGCGAGTTCTCGGGCCGCGCGACGCCTTTTGCCATTCTACGTCAATGCGAAACTACATATTTGAATCGATGCCATACAGTTTTTAATCTATGCAAAAACAATATCTCTCTCTCTTTCTCTATTTGCTTTGTAAATACTTTGGCTGTGATGTTTGTATTCATTTTTTTTTTTCATGTTTATCTCTGTTTCGCTGAAATTAGCACCGGGCGTGCGCTAAATTCTTCGAACTATTAGACAAAAGTCGTAACTATTTGTATAATCGGTATTAAGTGGAAACGTTCAGGGGGATATATTCAAAAGACTTCATTACTTGTAGAGAATTAAATTCATGAAGTTGTCTACATTCCGCCTTAAATTGATTTTTATCGTCGCTCTGCCAAAATTCAATGATTCTTCCTTGTATGTTTGGATTTTTTTTTCCATTTACATAAATGGCAAATTGTAAATTAGCCATTCAGTTCAAATTATTCTATCTCAAAGTCATAGTACCCCGATATCGCCTATTAGTGGCTACGTCACGCGAAATCCGAAGGGCGTTTTCGAGCTACCAGCTGCCTATAGTTCGTAATACATATTTCTAGATGATATACTCCCGTTCTAGATAATTACGTGAACATAGACATCTAGAACGGGGTCAAAGTAAAGTTGTACTGTCGAAGATATTACAGGAAAACACCCAATTTCGCCGCTTGTCTCTGCCCCCTAAAGCAACATAAATATACTTTATCCTTCACAGAGTGGCCACGGCTCGGGCAAAACATCTAGGGATTTTGTTTTATCGGGCAACATAATAGTATTTTGATTGCAACCAAATATTGGCGTACACACCTATCGGTGCTCGGAGCAATGATTATATACATTTTTAAGTGGTTTATTTAGTATTCAAAACATCAGAGGTGCTGCGCAAGCGCTATAAATTTGAAACGAAACAAACGTGCATATTAAGACTTAATTTACAGTATTTAAGCCTTTTTAATTTAAAGAAAACCATATTAAGTTGAGATTAATTTAAATTAATTAATTAAAACTAATTTAAAATAGTAAATTTGAAATAAAAGTCAATGTGTATATTAAGTGTTGCAAAATATCAAGTCTTTTAATTTAAACAAAACAATAATGTTGCAATTTGATTAAATTTAAAATACAGTGCATTAGCATCCGATAATCGCCTAACGACGGCTCTAAAAGTCTCCACTCAATTGACCAGAATTTCAAACGTGGCCCGTTTCTGAAGTAGGAATTGTTTATTGGCGAAACTTCCACGGTTGATGTTCGAATAACTATATTAATGCATAGTGTCAGAAACTAGTATTTTTCAATAAACATTAAGTGTTTATGATGGAACATAATCTATTCAATGTATATCGTACTTGGAAATCGTAAACGTAAATTGTAATTCTGACGTTAACAGCTTCGAGCTGTTCAACGTTCGCTTATCGTAAACTGAGGTCGTCCTGCGAAGCTAGACCGGTTCTAGCTATCGGCCCGGCATTTTATCATGAGCATAATGTTAACTTGTATTGACCATCTAGATCGGTGTTGTGGAGTGACCAAGGCGACACCTAAGACCTAACGTGTCGGAGACATCGGTATGCGCGTGTGCGAGACGGTCGATTCAAATTTAAAATATCTTTATTACGCATGTTATAAAATAACATTTTAAATACGTCATGATTTAATTCACAATTTACCACTCGTTCAAGAGGCAGTTTTGCCCTAAGAACGAACTTAATGGCAGCCCTTTACTAATTTCATCGTGCATAATCATAACAAATAGAAAGCCATCGATAAACGAAACGGCCCGGTGAGAAGTCGGACCGCCTATACCGATGACAGTGTCTATGTGTTTAAAAAAATGTTTATGGTTTTATGTGGTAGGTATACACCTTGTCCGTTATCATTTATTTCAACAGTGTTTTAGTCCAGTCAAAATTCAAATCTTAAACACACTTAATTGCCCGAATGACTTCTTATAGAACATACCCATACTACGTGACCTGTGGGGGGTCTTCATAACGTCACGCTTGGCCACCGAACGGGGGTTAAGGCTTCGTCATTTAATCTGAAAAATCTCGCGTTTTTTCGGAGATATATTAAAATATGACACGCAGCGTTCAGCGCTTTTTAAACTCACAGATGGCAACACTGACCAAATGTGCCGGGACGCCAGCTGATTCAAAACTGATAGTTTTTGTACTCGTTTAGAAGTGGGCCGCTTATATAGTATTCTATTTGTAGTAAAACGTAAGTACTTGTTACAATATGTTTTAAAATAAGTTTTTTCCCCTTGATTATATTAACTTTCTATTAGCAAAAAAAGAAAAAATATTTAAAATCATATTTATGAATTATTACGTGAAAACTAGGGAGGGGTCTTAACATATACTAAGGTTGGTCACCATTGGGGGGGGGTAAAGAATTGTAAAATATGGGTCACGTAGTAGTAGTATGAAAGTGTGGGTGTGTTCCCTTAATTGAATTCCGTGTTTGGATTCATATGTATGTGTTATGTGTATAACTATACCAGGTGGCGCGCGAATGCAATGACGACATAATACATGCTAAAAATTGATACTGACACCAGCTCTCATCCGGACGGACCTATACGAATTAATTAATGCATCTTTTACGGTCTCATTAGGTATGGCGATCAGGATAGTGATTAAGGATAGGTGTCTCGAAAACGTGAAGAAACTCACTCTATGTCCACCCGGACGGAGCCGCGAGTGACGGTTAGTCTTTCAGTAACTTGTAAGAGTCAGTTGCGGACGTCGAGACTATACCGACCGTTTCTAGTCGGAATCGGAAAATGGCCTCTCGCCATA
Organism: Eumeta japonica; assembly: GCA_005406025.1. Taxonomy (NCBI): domain Eukaryota; kingdom Metazoa; phylum Arthropoda; class Insecta; order Lepidoptera; family Psychidae; genus Eumeta; species Eumeta japonica. The sequence continues at coordinate 59,483 of BGZK01002246.1, read as the reverse complement.
GACATTCCGCTGCCGAGCGCAAATAGCCCATGCCCATCCGAGCAACGTAATAATATCAGATGCGCAGAAGCCGTTTGGCGCTGGCGCGGGATTGTTTTAGGATAATTGTCTTATTTTTACATATTGGCGCGCCGGCCGCGCGCGCGCACCCGCCGCGACCGCCTCACTTTATCGTTATCAGTGTGCTCAGTGGCCGATCCGCCGCGAGGACGTCGCGAGAAAGGCTGTCTCTACTAATAAATAAATCTAGAAAATACAATAGAACTCTTGCTAGAAGAAGAGATGCTATATAAATATAGCTCGCATCGCGGCAGACACCAGATAGATAGAAACAAATTTAAACATCTCTGATCCTAATTGTTTATTTAATTATCTTTTTAATTTTCTTTTTAATTTTTCCTAAAATTAATTTACATTAATAATAATCGAATTGAGTAAAGGAGTGATATCTATATTTTATACTTCCATACATTCCGTTATTTTTTGTGATATCTTTAGATTTTTTATTTGGCAAAGTTTTCTACCCTTGCCATAAAGAAAAATGGTCGTGCAAACTTTCTAGTAAGTATTTTATGAATTGTAAAATAACATATGAGTATGTGTGCCAATGTGTGTATTGAACATTTATCACTTTCATATCGTTAAACACAATATGTGTTTGCGCATATGTGTTTGTGTATGTCTGTCTATGTCGCGTTCCGCTGCCCGTCTATTTTATTTATACGCTTATTAGCAGTAAAATCTCATATTAGATTTATTTATTTTTTCATGTTTTTTTTCAGTCGTATTATTGGGCACGTTCTCTAAGCACATTTTTGTACTCTAAAATGTTATTTATATTTTATACTCTAAGATATTTTATATCAAACGGATATCAATAATCGCTTGCTTGTGAATTTAGAAAATCGTATCTAAAATAATTACGATGCATATATTATATGTTTATTTGGATAAATGTATATTGCACTGCATTCACACGAGGTCTCCAAATACGAGGCGGCGAAGTCGCCAGGTTGTATAGTATAACAACTTGATCTTATGAGTACATTAGATTAGTGTTAAATTTGTCATCCGAGATGATTCGAGGATTTCTCGAAAATCTAACCGGTTTTCGCCTAAAATTCCAAAACAAGTTTGCTGTCGATGAATTCTCTGCTACTATAGACCGTGACGTCACGGACGATCGGCCAATGCGGTTTCGGCCGGCTTGAAATCGGGTCTTAGTGGCGGTTAATTGAATTTACATATTACTTTTAATATCAACCCGTACCCGTTTCCCAGAAGGGTGGGCAGGAACCGCAGATATCCCCACACAACTTTGCACGTGTCTCTCGCTACACCGGCATCCGTCGGTCGTTGCGTGCAAGCTCGTCGGTTTCGGACACTTGAAATTTAGCCCTTCAGCATGCCACCGATTTCTGGACATCAATTTTTCTACGGCGCCCCCCGCCGGCCCTTCAATCAGACACATTCGCTCCACGAACTCGTTTCGTCGGTCTATTCTCAATCATCCTTTCCAGGTGGTTAAACCACCGCAACATACCTTTTTTATAGTCCCGTCGCTACATCTTCCAAGCCACAACTGTCTCTGATGACGTCCTGAACCTACGACTATTTTTAATATATATATATATATATATATATATATATATATATATATATATTAAAATAGTCGTGGTCCATAAAAATAGGAAAAACAGTTAGTTTTGTGGAAATACGGAATTAATTTTGCGAAACCTGTTTTTTTTTTTATGTGGCGATAATACAAAACCACTAACCAAGTAAACACTAAAATGAAATACGTGTAGTAGCGGCTTGCAGCGATCGGGTTATTAATTGGACAATTTATTTACAGTGTATTTATTTAGAATGGAAAATTTCATTCGTTGCTTTCGTATCCTTGAAATTAAAAATATAAGCCGGTCCAAATCATTGTCTATGCTGTAGAGATATTTGTTACGAATTCCTTAATATTTCGATGTGCTTTAACAACCTTTTCTCCCTGTCTTTAGACATACATTAATTTATTGGCAGCATATAACAGCCTAATGTGCAATAAACAAGAGTTCGTACGAGCGTCCAATTCGATAATATTTTCATGAAGACTGACAGTAATTAGAATAGTGTATTTTATATTTTTGGCGTTAATGAGTCTGTCTCATACATCATATTACTTATAAAAAAAATCGCACTGTTATTGCACATAAATTTTATATAAACTTACAGATAGTTACTTGCACTATCATTCAAATAAAGATAATTAATAAATTAAACTATTTATTTATGTATATATAAACACACAGATCTGGCGACGTATCAAAACATAAAATATTTTTCGCGTGGCGGCGCTAGACTCGGCTTTACGACGCTTGCTCCGCTATGTGATTACTCTAAATAAAAAAAAATTGTCTAGCTTCGTCTCTAGTTTTTGAATGCAACGCAACCGGGAGAAATAAAACTATTTAGAAGATATATATATATTAATGTAATTATAAATGAATATTTTTAAAATGACATTCAAATGTGTGTGTGCGCGAGCGCGCGCGTGCACGTGTGTGTTTGTGTGTAAAATGAAAACTATTTAACTATTTTTTGTTTATCCAAAAATCAGTTAAAATCTAGTGAACTTGGTGCTATGAAATTTTGACAATTCAGCGCGAAATCGTTTGTTATATACGGTTTTAAGCGATTTATTTTTTGAATTTCATAAACTTCCTTCATTTTTTTAATTCTATTTCATGACCCATAAACCGCAAGCGAAGCGGACGGGTTTTCTAAAAGCTAATGTTAATCTTTGTAAACAAACTCGTGCACGCAAGAACTACTCAAATTATATGAATCTTCCACTTTTTTTTATATTTTGTAACAGTTCTTCAGCTGCATTTTGTACGTATTGGATGTATGTATTTGTATTTTGTAGCTGCTAATCTATGCCCGTGATTTCACCAAAACAAAATTTTTATTCCCGCGGGTCGGTCGTTGACAATAATATCCCAAAACAGGACACAAGACCGCCACGGGGATCGTAATCGATGTTAAAACGGAATAATTAATATGAAACTTGAACAAATTACATTCCATGTTCGTGAGAACGAAGCGGCCGGTCTTTATAATACGGGAGTAAAAATTGTCTATGCCCGTCGGGCGTCGCGGGAATAGACCGCGTTATTTATAACTCTAAAGCGATATTTATAACTTTGATGCTTTATTTTATTTTATTTTTATTTCATCTACAAGTACACGGTAACGGATTGCAAACCATTATAAAATTGTTTGGAAATATATGATAAATATACAATTTGATCTAGATCCGTTGCACTTAAACGTGTGCACATAGCATGCTTAGAGCTAAGGTATACGTAAGAGAATAGACTAAATAAAATATGAGAACAAGAATTTACAAAAAAAAAAATTGAATAATTAAATAAAGTGCATACAATCCACATTACCGAAACGAGACATCGTGTATACTGCCTTTGAAGGCAGTAGTAGGTTAGCAATCTTTATGAGTTAAGAAAGATATTGCATCTGTTGTGTGACACATTAGGAACACTTCGGACAGAAATCATTTTGCAATATGTTAAACCGATATTTAACGTGTGCGCGAACACGTTATTATGTGTAATAATATTATTAAGCTATATAGCTTAATAATATTGAATAATAATATTAAGCTTAATATTATTGCAATAGCTATTCAACAATCAATAGAAATTGATTATTGAATAGCTATTGCAATGAGTACTGTTAATTTGCGATTACATATTTTAGTATTTATCAGAAAATAAAAAATGTAAAATCAAAAATCATTTGGTGGAAGATCAGATTTGCTATGTTTTTCCAAAGTATTAGATTCTTCATCTTCTAATAAATCTGATTCTAAATTCCATTACAACGTACGAACAAATTTAAATGAAATGAAATATAAATCATAAATCGATGTGGATATTCTTTGGTATGAGCGCGATTCTCTCGGTAGCCCCTGTATCAGTTTTGACGGTCTTCAACTTGTATGATGTACACGATTGAGGGAGTAGTCTAAAATGTTGAAATTTGTATTTGCAGCGGTGGCTCCGACTCGCCGGTGAGCGGCGCGAGCGCAGCCGGCGGCAAGCGCTCCGCTTTGTCGGCTTCGGACGCCGAGTGTTTTTCGCTGTGCCTGGGCGCCGGGCCTCTGTGGTGAGTGTGTGGACAGTCATAAACACGTACTCAAAATTTTAGAGCTAACGAAGCTCTTCTAAGCTAAGAGCTCTTCGTGAATTATTAATGTTAGGCTTATCATATTTTATAATAGGCTTATAAGACTCCCTTTTTATTATCGTATATTTCTCTAAATTTAACCTGGAGAAATAGCTGTATTTTTAATCAGAATTCAACTCACAAAAGTGCAACTTTGTTGTTTGTAAAACCGTAGTTATATTTACAGCACAACTCTCATAATAATGTTGAAATTTGTATATATATATATATATATATATATATATATATATATATATATATATTTTGTGTGCTAAAAATAAAAATTAATGAAGCACTAATAAATACATGTCTGAAATTTGCGTTGTCGAGCGAATTCCTCAGCTACCCTCGGACGATTATATTATAATAGCTTTGCATGTGTTTGTGCAGGTGGTCCTGATGTCCCGGCGAACAACTCGGATCCCCGGGTGAGCGGCGGGGCCCCCCCGGGCCCCCGCGACCCCCACCACACCCACGCACGACGACAACTGTGAGTCCAGTAATTAAGATAGTTCTTGACATTTGAGGAATTAATAGCAAATTCGATGTTAGCTCCAAAACTGTGCATTTTTCTGTACACAATTTGCAGTTTTCAATAGCTTATCATAGTTATTTGCAGTAAAATTATTTTATCTAATATTTTATGTTTTGATACTTCACAATATTTTGACGTGACAACGTCTTAAATTAGGTTGCGGCTGGGAGTCACTTATGAAAAGTGTAACGCTCGGTAACGTAACGATGAGTCACCGAACGAGAGGCCCGGAACCTTGCGTCTCTCTCCCACTCAACTATGATCGGTCTGCCGCGCGCTGCACTAGAGAATTAGTGCATAGCTTGCAAATGTATTGCAAGTTATTGTATGTATATTTGTATATAAATACGTATGTATGTGTAAAGGTAAAAATAAAATTTTGTTAATATGAAATTCAGTGCGAGATTCTTTGTATAAATTAATGTTTTAAATATAATTCTTTGTATAAATAAATGTTTTAAATTGTTACTATTATTTCATCCTTCTTCCTACTATACGAATGAATATTCACATTAAAATGATTTTACCATTCAAAGTCGTTGTCACGTAAAACTTTCGCCCGTATACCGACTTTACAGGCAACCAAATTTTTAAGGTAGTAAATGATACACTCAAACGAGGTATAAGATATAGTTTGTTTTTGCCCTCGTTCTAAGTTTGTTCACTAATTTCTCAAATTGTATTTAAGTCATGTGTGGAAGCCAAAGTTTCTATAAAATATGTTTCCAAAATACCTTAAACAAGCGCTTAAGTTACTTAAAGTATTAGTATTTCATCTTAAGGCCAGTAGTTCCTGAACTTAAGGTATTACAGTACTCGGATCGGCATATTTTACAAAACGAACCCCTATGTTCCGTGGACAGGTGACTTGTTGAGCGCCTTGCTGGCGGGCAGCGTTCGCTCGCTGTCCAGCAGCGCCGAGACGCTCGCGCCGAGCACGCCGCCCGCCGCCGCCGGCGACCACCCCGTGCTGCACACCGAACAACGAGAAGCGGTCAGTATGACTCCGACGGCGCCGGGAGCAAATCGCGTCGCTCATCATCTAGGTGGCACCGTTCGTAAAACATTTCGGCCGATTGTGTCTAGAGCCTTCGTTTCACAAATTGTAACGGGCCTTGTAACATTGACGGAAATCTTTAACGACGAGGTTTCATTCTATACGAATTCGAAATATATTTATATCGTAGGTTATTAAAGAGCAGTTAAAATACGTCACGACGTTCTAATAATTACAAGGGTTTGTCGTTAACGTTCTCCTGTGACACTTAAAAAATAATATGGTGAATTAAGTGAAGTGTCGCGAGAGCTTGCGCATCGAGATCCTTCAAAAGCGTCCGCGGCCCCGGCGCACGTCGGGTCTGTTCCGTCGTCTGTCGGTTGCGCATAACCTGCAGTAAATTGGCAGTCGTGTGCCTCGTACACAGATATGGTTTCAGGGTCGAGAGCGAAAGGAACGTCAAACCGACCCGTCACGCCGTCGTAGCGGCTTCTTCGCGTCACGTTATGATAAAACCTTTTGCGCCGACTGCCCTCGAACGGTTGAGCGTTAACGCCTTTTCTCTTATATGCCGTACAGTGATTTATACGAGACGAGTTCGCACATTATCCATAAATAAATGAACTTGAACTTGCTATTGAGTGTTTGTTTACGCATTTTTTACTAATAATAAAAACTGCGGTTCTGCCGCGTATACGCATAATTAATACATGCGTTGTTTTTTTTTAATCCAACTTTTATGCGTGCTAAGTAAATTAATCCAAAATCTGATATGCACATCACGTGCACACCGAAAAAATTACTCGCTGCTCGACATATGAATAAGTTAATTGAACGGCAAATTTCATATGTTGGCAGATTTTATTCGTCTCGTGCAGACTTGTGCGCTATCACAATCTTTTTATGTCACATTTAGTGGCTTTAATCTTCAAAAACACGTCAGTTTTTTCACCGATTGCGCGTGCGCAGTCGGCGCCATTTTTTTCATGACTCGTGGCGCGCACTATGCCGACGGCTCAACATGCCCTTCGACGTACAGAACTTGAGAACTTTTTGGTCTATTCGCCCATGAGCAGGATCGAGCACGGCACTTCCTGGTCCAAACTCTTAGTCGCTGAGCTGACCGAACCGCTCATGTGTTGCATGTGACTTTAGTGACACACCAAATACTTCAATAGTACTATAAATTTCCATTTATATTTTTCTATTTGCGATAATGACAGTAAGATATATTTGGTACAAAAATATAATATTGTACTCTCCTTAGTTTCGTCCCGTACACGACGCTCGAGTAGTCTGCGCCATCTGGCGGTGACTTTTCAAAAGCAGTCGCACGCCATTTTTCATAATCAAAACCACGAGTTCCGACAATCACGCGTCGTTTAATTTTTTTTTTTCAGGTGATAGGCAAGATCCTGGAACGTAAAGCGCAACAGCCTGTGAAGATAGACTTCAAGATATTCCTCACAGAGAACACCGCCACTCACTGGGAAGCTGTTAGTACTTTTATTTTTTGAAGTAAAACTTCTTTAGACAGTTGGGAGAAAAATTTAGATTGGTATAAAAAAAAACATCACGTTCTTCCGTCGCGAGTCGCCCTAGATTCTGTTGAATGTAAAATATATATTTCTTATTTTAGCTACCGTAAACCTTGCAGAAGTGTATAATATTAAAGTAAACAGTGTAAACAAGGGTTATTATAATACAATAGTATTGATTGTACAATTGGTTGTGGCGTGGTGGCCAATACAATGGCGTTTAATGAAAAAATCTTGGAACATTATACTAATTCATTTTAAACACCAAATAAAATAAAAATGGCATATAACCTACCGAAGTTTCACTTTTTATCCGTGTAGATTAATGCTCATATACATTTTTTTTAGTAACCATAGGCAATTTGACTACGAAAAATACGAGATTGTTCCTTTGTTTTTGCATATGAAATAGTCATTGTATATATCAATTTAAATATTTTCTGCAATCAAAACCGCTAATACAACCTTGTGTTTATGTAAAGAATTAAATGAACTCCCTTAAAAAAGAAACTGGGTATTTAGGGAAAGTGTCATTTCGTTATTTTTGTTATCATAAAATCTTTCTTTTTATCTATTCCTCTTTCAGAACGCTAAATCATAGCTAAAACATTACTTTTCAATATCAATTTTGTAATCACTGTATTTTCTAAGCGATATTTCATGAGTGTATATACATGTTTCAAGTACCCCTTTTAAAGCACTCGAACCATTATTAACATCGTTGGCCTAAGTCTGACTTCAACCCTACACATTCGGCTATGTAATCCCCTTCTACATTTGACCTATAGTTCAAAAAAAATCCCTGCTTCTACAATGAAAATGCATCTCATTATGTATGTTTGCAGGTGGTGCAGGGCAGCACGATCTATCTGCGCTTGCCGGGCGTGCTGTCTTCCGGCAGCAAGGAGAGCTTCATGGTGCTCCTCGACTTCGCGGAAGAACGACTCGGCTGCACCAGGTAGGCCCGTCTAGCGCGCCTTCTATTTATCGCATATTACATACGAATTTAAATTGTATATAACTCGGTAAAGAAAATATCAGAAATATCGTTTCAAATTTAAGAGAAGGATTAATCATGAAATTATTATTTAAAAAACCAATACTTAATTATTTTTTAAAATTATGATTGTTACTGAACGTTTAATTTTTGTATTAAACCATAGTGCTATTTTGGAAGTGTTTCTGTAACTCCATTTACGACGTCTGTTATGGGTCACTAAAAAAAATTTATGCCTTTTAACTATATCGAGCGTAGCACTTTTATCAACAGAAATGTGCATTGAAAAAAAAAACAAATGCTCAAGTATCGACCGCCTTTGTCTTTCGCAGCTGCATCGTGTGCGTCCGCAAGTCCAGGCCGGACCGCGCCGTGGTGTTGCGCACCTTCATGTTCATGGGATTCCAGCCGCTGGCCCCGGGGGCGCCGCCCCTCGCCCCGCTGCAGCACCGGCACGACTACGTGTTCTTATATTACAGCATGCGTTGAACGCGGTGTCGCGAAGGGCGTGAAGCTTTGACGGCCGAGGTTGCTATCCATTAAAATGCTGAAAATTCTTAGTTTCCGTCTATCAACTCGCTTGAATATTGGCGATTAAATAAAATTAAAAGATATAAGTAGTTTTTAATATTCCTTTTTGGGTGAATTATAGTAAAAAAAGATTTAAGGATAAATCCGTAGTACTCTTTTTAATAATAGCAACCTCGGCGTCACGATAACTCGTAAAGTTGGCACTAGCAGTGTGATATTTTAATTTTACAATGATAATCTAGATTCTTTGCGAACGTTTCTCTCGTTTCCTAGAAAATAATAATAAAAACATAATGCACTATATGATGTGAGAAGCACTATAATTTTGACGAGATAAAAAAAAAGCAATTACCAATTGACACATCCGGCTCGGAAGGACCAGTAGCTATGTTTTAGAAACTATCACGACCGCACTGCTAAACGTCAACTGCCAAGTTCGAATTTTAAAAAGTATTGAATTTTATGATCGCACCTTTCATATATGACACATGATTGGCTTGATTTAGAAGAGAGTCGGCGAGGAACAAGTCATAGTATTTAAATATGTTAGAATATACTTCATAATAGACATTTTATTGCAGAAATTAGCTTTTGGATAAGTTCTTTTTTTTTATAATAATCACATCTTTTGATCACTTCAATGGTTTAGTTGTCATTCGTAATAGTAATAATAAAATAAAAATAAACTTTTTGAACTGTATTAAGTATTACTTAATTTTCAATTTGATAGGTTTATAATGTAAGTCGTCGTGTATCACTTGTCAGTAATCCCCCCTCCGGGACTAGAGCGAAAAAAAGTACAAAAAAAATGTAAAAAAAAATAAAAAACAAACAAAATAATAAAAAAAAAAGTTACGTAAATATTTCGATAACAGCTTAGTTTGGTTTAATAAATCCTTAGATGTTACTTTTCACTATACTGATATCTGCATTTTTTAAAGCAGTTGTCGAAATGTTTTTTTTTTCTATCTTACATTGTATTAACCATTTAAAAATTTGATATAGTTGATATTTTTTCCTTTTTTTTTTTTTTCTTTACTAGGTTAAGGTGGTTTATTCTCTTATTTTATTCTTTGTCTCTCATATTAAAGGTTAGTTTATAATTTGAACGATCATTGAAGCCCAAACCTTGAATTAATAGCATTATCATTTTCAAGTGTATTAATATCTGCGGCACGTGCGCAGTCTGGGTTATTTCAGTAGTGTGTGTAATTTTAAATATAATATTATGATTAAATAAATAAGTTTAATCAAAAATTCGTGGAGTTTTCATTTTAATCACAAAAATAACCATAACGTTTCTACAACATCAAAGTTAATATTGATTTTTGCTAATTAAAATTTTCTTTATAGACAAATCTATGACACTTTCTAGACAAGTTGTCACAGTGTCATTTTAAAGGCAAAATTGTGAGTGGGTCGTGCGCAGTCAACTTAGCTGGTGTTGATATATACTCAGTCAATATTTTCCATCTTGTCTGATAGACAACTTACACCAACTTCAGTGATTCATAGAAACTGGAATGAACATTTTAAAGTGGGAAAAGATTTTTTTTTACTTTTCTAAAGGTTATTTATCATATAAAATTTTGTTGTCGCCGTAGACGTAACAAAATAATCTATCTTCATCGTTTAAGGATTGATTTTTAGTCAATAACTTGAGCCTAGTTTGATTCCGTTAGTTACATCATTTATTTTATGACCAGTTCACCTTTTATGTAGAGTGCACTGAAAATTTCCGGAATGAATGAGAAAAAATCGCTATGAATAGTCAGAAATGAATTTATTGTCTCAAAATATTCTCCGTTATACATAAATGCACTTTTACATACAAATAAATCAACTTTGAAAACATTTATGCCACTCCTTCCTGCCGACCTCCGAAACATGTTTCATACTCTTCGACAGCCTCTTCTGTCGATGAAGATCGTTGACCGCGGAATTGGTTCTCAATTTTATGACAAGGCTACTATTTCAAACACTAAACGAATAGAACGTCTCCTCAAACAAAATCCATCTCGTGTTGCTCCTAGATGCAGCTCATTGACGCCAACTTATCCTGCTGAATCCATATTAAGCCTAGAGATTCTAGGTATGAAAGCGCATACCTAGAATTGTTAACGCCAAAGTATTACCGAGATCAAAAAGACTAAGCGAGGAATGTAGATGGGTTCATGAAGAGTATTTGAAAAAAAATCTTATTATCTAAGACGAGACTTATGTGTCACATCCCAGAGAAACAATTTTTAATTGATGAATTATTTTATTAGGTTTTATTTAATGGGTCAATATTCATCAAAAATTTAATTATGAAAACAATCAATCCCGAAGGAATTTTCTTCAAAAATAATATGATTTCTAAACTATTGATGTAAAAGGCAGTGTTTCTGATTCATTTGAATCTGTAAGTTTTATGAACTACAAAAATATACCTATACGAGTGCGTTAAGATTAATTCCTTTTATTTATATCACGGCACAAATAGTGCCACCTTCTGGCCATATATGGCAACCTGTCATTAAACAATCGCAGATTGTTTGCAGTCTCATGTTTCTGGTGCGTCTCAAGCTCGTGGCATTGGAAAGATTTTGAGACCTTTTAAAAAAGCATTGGATAAGCCAAAAACTTAGAGTTCTTTCAGAAATTTCAGACACTACCCAATAATCTGGAAATGTCATAATGAAACCTTCTATCTCAAATCTCTGGAAAATTGGTTACAGAGTTTATGGAGTAAAAGTAAAATAATTTTACATAAATATATGTCCAAAATGGTTGATGTACAAAACAAGTGTAACTTATTTCAATTATGAAATAAATTAATGTCTCTACCTATTTGGACAGCTTATGTAAGTGGGAGCTAGGAAGGTGAATTGTAATAATACATACATATGACAATCTATCAATACAATTTATTTAGGGTATATCACAGCATCTATGTACAAATAAATAAGATACATAAATATTTCCTTATCTAGTCTCGTTCTCATAAATTCGACGTTTTTATTAATATTTACAAAAACAAAAAACGGCCTCAAGTTGAGCATGAAAAACGTCAACAGAACTATTATGCACACAGACTATAATTTTTGACTAAAGGAAGCAACCATAGAACAGAGGTACTTCTACATTGTGAAAGCGACTGAGAATGTGTCTAAAAAAATACAAGTTTCCTAATGAGTACTTACCCTAATCATAGATTCCAATACGTACTAGTTTAGGCATCGCATATAAAATATTTTAAGACTATGTCAAGAACTGTCATCACGTGCAAAATTGCTAAGATAATTCTGTGATTTATTACATCGAACACTTAATTCTTGTATAAGACAACAATGGAACCGACACAATGATAGTCCGATGTTCGTGATTGAACAATAATACCTTTTTTTTCTATGAAATCATGTGATTTGAATTCGACTGTTAATGGCTGTGTTTTTCAGTTGTGTAATCTAAGAGCGTTTCGCTTAAATTCTAATACTGTGTGCGCAAAACCTAAAATTATGTAGCAATTCAAATACGTTAATTTTAAATCATGAAAAATACCACATTAATTTTTATATAACATTGAAATGTCTTTTTCATGTGTTTTACAAATATGCGAAACTTTGGCCACTTTAATGCATTCCCACGTGACGTCATCGACTGTATCTCTTTTTTGTCATAGACGGCTGTTTGCGGTTGGTAGTTATTGAATATCTCGTGACGTCACGAACCACAGCAGTATGGCGGCTGGCGTTTTCGCGCGAAAAATCATAATGTATAGTAGAAATGTCTTTTTATGACAATTTTAATTTCATAAATAGGGATATTAAAAAAAATATGGTGCCATTAAAATAAAAACAATATTTCAAGATATGCAGGCCGAACATTAAACTAAGTAATTACCTAAATAAACTAATATCCGCTTTTGGTAATTTATTGATTTACACTTCTCAAAATAATATGTATTCGTTGCCTATTTAATAGCATACAAGTCTGAATTACAAACTAAAAGTATCATCCATAGACAATTTATTAAATTATCACTAAGCAAAAAAAAACAAGATTTTACTAGCCAAAATCACAGAACTGCTTTTATAAATATGTAATAAAACAGAAAACCGAGACAAACAAGTTTCGTTGAACAAACTTTTTAACAAACTACTTATCAAAATTCATACATTCGTATAATGTTAAAAATTAAAATATTTATTTTCAAATACTACCCGACAATAAACACAATAACAAATTCTCCATTATGGAAATATTTTATTCAATCATAATAAATATATAAATTATTAGGAGGCGGTAATTAGGAACGTACCCTGTTTGAATTTCTTCTAAGGCAGTAGTAAAATCTACTATAATGAAAAATAGAGAACCAGTGGGCCAAGACGTGAGGCTTTCTATTGTCACAAACCCACGTAGAATACGAAGCTATTTAGCTTTATCCCATACATTTGTATGAGATTGACGTTAGCTGACGTTTGACATTACGTCAACTTAACGTCAATCCCGCACTTTTACAGTACAACGCAAGAAACTTTGCCGCTCTGGATTGCCTGCGAATGTCGTAATGCGCAGGTCTAACGCTCCCCGGTCCTTCCTACTTCTGCCCCGCAGTGCCAGTTTTGCGTCATTGCGACGCTGTAGTGACTAACTTCGCAGCGGCAGAATTTCGTGCGTTGCACTGTACCTTTCTAACGCTTACAATGAAAACCAGATATCCTAGCCCTGGCGCCTGGGCTGGCCTATCATTGCTTTCTTCGCAGATTCCACCACACATCTCATTTTCACTGTGTATCATTGTCATATTGCTTCATGTGAATTGGGAGAATTAGATCTAAAATCATATTGATACAAGTATGCGTGTATATAACTCTTGTACTAAAATCTCCATGCGCGCCCGCAGGTACCGCTGGTCAGAATGTTACTATTGACTACTGAAAGTTGTGGGTATCTTAAAATACCTATGAGCAGATTTTCTTTGAACAATAAATAATCTCTATTATTGTAGTTTTCGTCGGTTCAACCGACAGTTCAACATAAATTTTCTCCAACGGAAAATAAACACCTAAGAGGAAAAAAAGTCACTGGAAAATCTCGTAAAGCCATCCAAGAACATCACACATAGTAACATTTTTTATTTCCCTATTTTACATATGGAAAATTATCCCAAAAATTATTTTTTTTTGCAATTTTTGCGATTTCATCAGAATCGATAAAATATGACAAAGTCATGAGACTGTTGCATACGGACGGACGGACGTGACGAAAATGTAAGGTTTTCTTTATCTTTGGCTATGGAACCCTATAAACCGATTTATCAAATTTTAACATATTAACCAAAAATGCGATATGCACTGGATGCTACATTTTCCTTTGCATTTACAAAAAAAAATACGTTCAATATTGAATTCAAATTATTTGAATAGGATTTATATTAGATTTGCTAAATGCTCGGCTTCGTTTTCTTTTAAATTGAACGTTTATAAAATTGACGATTCGCATCGAAACTAATAATGGGAATATTAAAACAAAACATTTTTAGTAAAATATTATATTGAGAAATAGTCGTAATGGTGGACCGCGCCTAACCTATACGGCTTTTTGACAATAGATGGAGCTTGTGTAAGTAAAAAAAAATGACTTATCTATGAACATATTGCTATATTGTCCTTGAAAAATATTACGAATATTTTAATGAAAATTTATAAACTTTTGATCATTAACGAGCACTTGGGCAATTAAAAATCAGATGTTAAATTTTATAAATTTTAATAATTTACCACATTTCTTTATATATTTTTTTTCAACTTCTTCAGGCCAGTTTTGAATTTAACCTCCTCATGAAAAGTGTTGTCATCGTTAGAAATATATTCATAAGACTATTGTTCATAATTTCTCGTATATTGTAACATTTAAATGATATCAAATACAATGAAAATGGACAATTTCGAAAATGTACCGTCATCAAAGAATTATAACTAAATATCACCGAAAGAGAGGCCAACTTTTAAAGCGTTTATATCAAATCAATGCTTATGAGAGCTACCACATTATTTACTGCCACCAGAGCGATGACACTTGAGATGTTAGACTTCACGTTAGATAAATTAATAGAGTTCATATTATATCAATCGCAAATCAGTAAATTAAACCTCATATGAAAGCAGAAAATTAAAAAGGATGCTTGATTAAGTAAACCCACATATTTTATCTAGATTGATTTTTGAACTGGGAAGAAGTAATAAAATAAATATACATTAAAAATAAATACATTTCTATTAGAATGAGTTTGTCTACGATGACCTAAATTCGAGCTTTGAGTAGCGACATCTGGCGACTGAAAAATATATTGTCCCTCTTTCTAAAGAATTTCATTCATAATTTATTCGATCGTTTCCTCACTGATTCGCGATGCCAAATTTATTATCTATCAGATCGATGCACATAACTATATAAAATTAAGTAGAATGTTACACGTGATATTTACACACATACAAAACTGCCTATCCGTCTCCCTCGAGTGTCCGCGTTCCATCAACGAATCAGACGTGTACCGCATAAACCTAGACGGTCGTCCTTTTAAGTCTGGTATTTAAACCTTAGAACATGTTATATTTGGCTTATCAAAATAGTGGATTCACATTTATAGCTATAAGAAATTATTTTCTCAGCAATAGGTGCACTGGACCGTGTGAATATTAATGAAGGTTTAACATAAAACAGAACGTGCCGCAATATTGCATATTTTCATTAATATACTTTGTACAACAGCTACCGTATTTACAACGTCATTAATTAACTATTAAATAGTAGCTTTTTTTTACAACAGCGGACATTATTTGTAAATATATTTACACATTGTTATCAAATATAAGTTCATGCCATCAATCGCAACATTACATTAACAACTGGCTAATCACAATATTTATAACAATTATAATTGTAGAGTAACTTATATTATGACCAAATTGCACGACGGCCATGACGGAAGTGGTCATTAGGATCAATTTTCAACACCTCATACTACGTATCGGAATAGGAAAAATCAAACACAGGGCTAGGCAAATAGTACAAGCAACCTAATGAAACCCTACCGCTGTTCTATTTTTCCAGTAGACATCGGTGTAGAATATCAGAAAGAAAAATAACAAAATATAAAAATACTATACGTTCAGTGCGCCATTTTAGCCAGAACAAGGCATAAATATGTAACCGAAATTTACCATCGCGAAACTAAACTAACTAGTTAAGTTTTGAGATCGTAGTTTATGGTGAACGTTTTCAATCGCAACACATTCGCACCGATCGCCTTCAATCACAAAATCCTTTCGTTATGCCAATCATCTGCTAAGCTTTGACCGGCTTTGCTGTGAAGACGACGGTGAACGACGGTTAACGTGCTTTCTGACTTAAGTAAAAAGGTCATTGATCAATTCACCTGTGTTCAGGAACCCAACGTTACTAGTTCAAAACCAACGCGCCGGCCACGCGACCATTAACTCACCCGTGAGGTTAACGCCTTCACAAATTTCAACAGAACAAATCGTTATCAATCAAGTCTTAATTTATAGGAATTCATAGTTTCACTTTCATCACAATAATCACAATTTTTTTGGTATGTATTAGAAAAATTATTGCGTGAAACTATTTTGAAGGTGTTATTTCAACAGATTTCACAGACTTAGCAAAAACAAAAATTATATATATACTTGATAAATTTGATACAAATAGCATTAGTGCTTATATAAAAATATCTGATTATCACAAGTTGAAAGCACTATGAATTCTTGATCACATTGCCCAATGATGTTACTATAACAAAACATTCGTATAGGCTTAAAAAAAAAAACAGAAACAGAGACAAGAACCTCAGACTGTAGGCCGTCTTCTTTTTTTTTTAATCATGGCTCATGCAAACACACTCCATTAGCCATGTATCCAATAGAAAGATTAAAAACGAACAGTGCTGACATATAGAATTATAAGTATGCAAACTGCATAGTTTGTGTCAACCTAATACATTTTAAGTCTTGCTGCTGGCGGAGCTATGCTAATGGAGGCGACTTCGTCTAGGATTTTATGTAATGCATAAAACACCCTTGACGGTCACATGACGGCGCTAATAATATATTTCGACGTACAATAGACAATAGAAAATTAACAACAACAAAGATCAGCCTATGTTTTTTAGAGAAAAAAAAAAACATACGACCAAACAAAAAAGCTTTTTACGCATTCTTAATGGTTTAAATATATTTTTTTACAATTTACATTTAGGGTTTACCCAATCGACTTTTTTTTAACTAATCTAAGTATGGATCGTCTTTATTCACTACTTTATCATTTTCTAACCACAGTTAGAAAACTAATATTTCAAACAATCACATAATATAGTATAATAATAAATTCACAGGAGGGCATGATGTCATGAGTTTCTAGGTGTTCACTATTACTAATTATTAATATTAAAATATATCGTACATCAGTCAATATTTTGCAGAAGTGAAGAATCACATCGTCCACTCGGCATAAATACAACAACACCGAATGCCATTATTACAGAGATTTCAACTGTAGAAAATCCGGAGGCTTTCCTCAAATTTCTGTAAAAACCCCCACATCGAAACCCGTATATATAGAGAAGTTTTCTTTCTCCAGTGCAAAATAACTATCTATGTCCATTTCCAAAACCACATTCAAGAGGCCATTGGATTCGTCCCACATTTCATTTAATACCGTCCACTCTTTGGTCACTAGATATTTGTTGATTTTCTCTATCCTGCTGAAAATTCTTCTTACATCTTCTTTAATATAACTTCTCGTTCTCAACATCATCTTCTTCCTGCTACCATCTTTTGATTTCTCCGTAAAATGTATCAATTTCAACTCAATATCTGGCAACACCACCTCTGATATTCTCTTCTTCAACCATAGATAGGAATCGTAATTTTTGCATACAAACTTTAAAGCGCCATCTATTATCCCTTGGCATTTTAGTTGGGGAATGTAATTACTTTCAGACATTGAATCTATTGACTCTATAACTTCGGTCTGAATTAATTTAACAGTGTTAGAATTTAATTTTTGGTCTGGATATGTTGTCGGCACTATGGCAATGTTCACTTTTAATATATCATCGATGTACACTTTAGTCTTTTTCGACATTTGTAAATCGGAAGATTCCGAATCTTCCCTCGATCGTTTGCTAGAAGATGGACTGAGCTCCGTGACAAATTCTTCTACTAAATTACTGTTCTCTTCTATTTTGATTTGGCGATCTACATCATCTGCTTTATCATTTTCCTCTAGATTTTTCTCAAATTCTTCCCCTTCAATATGTATTTTATCAATAGATTTCAGAGCTGATCTATCATCGTCCATCCAATCTTCAAATTCCATTTTAAACATACAGTTTTTTTCGTCTTCTGTTTTAATCGCTTCAAGGTCTTCCATCAAATTCCCGTCTTTGGAAGTATCCCTACTCTCCAATTGATCATCAAATTGTAGAACATCGGAATCTGGAGTGAGAGATCTATCTGCTACCTCTTCTTTTATCAGCTCTTGTTCTATAGCAGCCAAGTCTTGATCTAGACCTATTAAGTCTGGATCATTAGTAGATTCCACATCGGTGTCATTGACTGGATTGGCGTTTTGTTGTTTTAAACATATGGATTCGCTTTCAGAGTCAATTTCAATCGAATTGTTGATTCTGTCGGCGTCTGCTGATGCCAATTTAGTCTGTGTATTGGCTGTGTTTATGAAACGTTTCTGATAATACATCTTCTGTATTGTCATCACCCTAGGAAAAAATGACACATTTTTATAAATATAAAATAACCAAATATCTACCATGGCCATACATTCTTTTTTTATATACAAGAAACACCCTAACTCTCACAGTATCGAGCTCAAATGTAGTTATGTAAATTCAACTTTGGGTAATAACTTCCCTTAATTATCCGAAAAACTGCTAAAATAGATTAGTTTTCTTGGTTGCCTTTCCAATATATTATGTCAATATGAAAAAAGACAGTCAACATCTGATACAGAATTTTATTAATCGGATATCAATGCTGTTTACAATGACAGGGTCTCTGTAATGGGATGAGATTTCTGTGAGGATTGTAAAGGAGAACTATTGTATATCCTCACGAGTGAAGCAATAATCATGAAAAATTTGTTTCCATTTTGTATCAAATTCTATTTAACATGTAACATGCTATATTTACAATAGCAATACCAGAGTATAATGGGTGATTTGGGACTTGCATCCAAAGGCACTTACTATTAAAAGAAAAAAGAAATGGATACTTTTATCTCGCAGTCCTTAATATCAGTTACTGAAACCTCCTGCTTATGCAATAATAAAACTAAATGTTAATTGTAATCTCTTTTAAAGTGATTGTCAAAATATTATTAATTATTAAAAATAATAAAATACGTCAAAAAGTATTACTAAATTTTCAATTTAAAATGCTTAATTGAAAACAAAAATATTTTGATTTTCTGTAACAAACAACATGAGATGAAACGTTTGATGAAATGATGTTGAATTTGCATTTATTAAAAAAAAAAAGAAAAATTTTATTCAATGCAAAATGTTTACATTCTCGTTGTATGTCAAAATAAATCCATTTACTGTCATTCTGGAAATTTAAGAAACATAATAAACCAGTAAAAACTCCTTCAGGCCTGTTTTTAACCAAAATAATAAGCTTTTTCAGGATATGTGCTGGTCGATATCTTTTTATTTCATTTGAACTACGCATATGATAAAACAATAGAACCCCATCTGTCTGTATATTGAAGGTGTGTGAGAAATAAAGAGGAGATGATAAAAAAAAATAATGTAAAAGAAGAAAACAATGATTTAATTATTTTTCTGTCTATTCGCATCCTTCTCTGAAATGACTAAACGAATTTTATTTAAATGCGGTATTATCGGGTAGCCAGAGCTCGGCTCGGTGCTTAAAATATGCATTATTTCGTTTAAATTGGATGTCAGTAAAAATAATTTACCATCAGTTTAGTAGTGGGGTTGTATAAAGTATAAAAAAAAATTCTCACACTATTCCAGAGTAATATGGCTTATATTTTATTTTGATACTAGCACTTGTCCTGACTTTGTGCAAATTGAAAATGCAGCGGGAAACAAAATCGAGAGCAGAGAAATTGAGAATAGGACCTAGGTCGAAACCGAGTTTAGGAGTGGTATTAGAATCAAGACTGATCGGGATTGAAATCAGGAACAGCATTGGAATCAGGACTAAAAGCGAGAACTAGATTGGTACAGACAGCAAAATCGTTCAACATAAAAAACCAAACACATTTGGTGAAAAACTAGTTTTTCAATAAAAGTTTGCAATAACTTATATTGACCAAACATTCCTCTTTATTCCTCTTTTTTACTCCCCATTTGATAGAAATTAATGTATTTACACAAGCTTACTAAAATTTTTCGTTCCTAAAAAATAGATAAATTTATGAAAAATTTATATCAATAGAGAAAGAACTATTCATGATAGAAATTCGACTATAAGAGCATAATAAATACCTGAATGTTTGCTGGCATATCGTCAACTTCAATACGCAATCGGCTTTTTTCTTTATGGCGTCGTAGAGGTCGTTCTCAGTGGCGCCGCCTATCGTGAATCTAGATTTTTTGTTTAGATTATTCACCAGTGCCTTGAAGAAAGTGCGCTGCTTGGGTGACATTTTCTCTTCGAATTTCAGATCCACGTACAAAGTTTCTTTGTCCTCTATGAAATCCAATATTTTGCTCAGCACCAACAATTTGATGGCATGACTTCTAACAGCTTTGCTGGGAGCGTTGGATGTTTTCTTGCTCTTCAGATCTACCACAGTTTTCTTTATGTCATCGATTGTGACAGTATTCCTGTCAGTGGTTGACGTTTTGATGGATTCATCGTCTAACGATTTGTCTACAGCTATCTTCCTGGACCTGCGTTTTGATGTGGATGCTATTTTTATTATATTCATTTGTCTGAAAAAAAAATCCATAGATATTTAAATATATTATAAATTTTAATAAACAGTTTAAGTGTGGACTGAAAAATTATAGAACTATTTCAATTTCTGTTTTCTTTAAAATATACAATTTTGCAAAAAATACTTGTTGTGTGTTTATAATGCAGATATTTATCATTACTTCGCTATTAAACATTATAAACTAAACAAAATCAATAATAATTGATTACATTTTTTTAATGATTATATCTTTTTAATTATTAAAAATGAAGCACTATCAATAGAAGCGCTGCATGTTAAGAGTCATTATAGCTAAAATTAAATTCTTGACTTGTAAATATAGTAATAAGAGTAAACTGCAGAAGTCCTATTTTTAGCCACACTTTATATCGTCATTGTTATCCTACTAATATTATACATGCGAATGTTTGTATGTTTGGACGTTTATTAGATATTTGGATGTTTGTTACTCAATCATTTTCTAATCGCTAAATAGAATTAATGCGAACTTTACAGTAATGTAGCTTATAAATCAGGGTACCAGATAGGCTATAAATCATAAAAATTGTAACATCTGCTCGCGGCTTTAGTTATGTGATAGTGGCTTGAATTCTTTATTTTACTGATTGGTTATTCGTAATAACAATGTTCAAGAGAAGTTCAAGTTCAGTAACAACTCCGGATCTGGATCCAGATTTGGGAACGCGCTCTTAATGTCCAGCTTAAGATAATAAACAATTTTTTTAAAATAACAGACATTGCTGATGCCTTTGAAAAACTCTTTACCCATAGATTCCCTCTACTACTCTTGCTGAATCACTACCGAAGAAAAGTATTCCATGCAGTAGCATTAGTTTTGAATTTAAATAGTAAACTTGGAAGATTTTATTAAGGCATTTAAATCATTAGAAACGAAAAAGACTGCTGACCTCCACAGCCTGTCAGTTAAAATTGTAAACTCTATTATTGATTGTATTTTACCACACTTGGGATTCATCTTTAACCAGCTCGACTTCTAGTGGGTTTGTTTCTTTATATTATAAATTTATATATGTGTGATTATATAATATAAAGTATTTAAAATCGAAAAGAGCTACCCTCAAGTTTCTTGCTTATGATTGAGGGAAAACTGCCTTCCGAACAAATGGTAAAGTGGTAAAGCTAAGTAGTAAAATGTAAATTCTTGATGTATTGTATATCTCAAGTGTTGTTCATATCCTATGAAATAAAGATATATTTGAATTTGATCAGAATCGCGAGCAGGACCAAGATCAAGAGCGTAATTAAGATAATAAAAGAAAAAGAGTTCTTCTGGTATGGAATCAATAACAAGATCAACATCACAATCATGGTTGATAACGTTATCAATCAATATAAAAGATATGGAAGAATTCATCGATGTTTATACAGATGGAGCCGTTGGACGAAAGCAATCATAATAACAGATAGCGCTTTTATCAATACGAAGAATGAAATTAATTATTACCAATGTATAAATATAGCTATAAACATAAATCTTGCAATTGTATGATGTGCTAGCACATTGACACACTCTGTCACAGAAGACATGCGCAGCTCACAGATAATTAAATCATTTCTGTTGTCTTGTATTGCTGTTATGATCATTTACAAAGCGTTGTATTGCTCCAGTTCGAGTTATGGGCACCACTAATCTGTCGTACCGAAGTCAACCTATAATCGCGGTTAAATCACTCTCGCGCATGTCTGCCGATCTGTATGTCACGGTCTATTTTCTCGGAAACTACTGGGCGAAACATACGGCCTTAGTTTACAAGAAACTTTAAACAAAAATCCCGTCTTTAAGTAGCCATGTAATATGGAAAATATTGTGCAAGGCAAAATGTATATAAAACTATAAATCATTTTCTTTAATGGACATAATGATATGCTGCTAACATCAAAAAGTTTGGTTCAAATTATATCTTATGATAACTTTTTGTATTTTTTTTTTATTTCTTAAAGCTTATTTTTACTAGCTACATACCCATTTGGGTTAAACTTAAAACATGTAGCTAATGCAATTACTAATAGTATTGAACTCTCTCCACGCAATTTCGACTCACACTTAACCGATTTTTTATAAAGGATTTGCTTACCTATCACTATCTGAGAATTCCACAGTCAACAGCAAGTTCTGCATTTGATTTAAATTAGCTAAAATACGGCATACAGAGTCCTTCTCTTCTGTCGTATTCAAACCCACTTTTCTCCTCTTATTCAAAGCTTCCAAAGAAGAAATTGTGAATCTCTTCTCTTTAGTAGATAGAGGTCTCTCATATATCACTTCCTTCTCTGTTATATCCTGTTTTCTTAATAAATCTAGTACGTTCTCGAGGAACTCCTTCCTAAAACTGATCGCCGTTCTGGCTTCTCCTTTTTTGGACTCCATCTTCCTCTCCTTCTTCCCTTGTCCGGGACTGTGGCCTAAGCCTGCGCCCGTGACCTAAAAAAATAAACAGGTGTTTAGATGATGATACACCACCATTCAGAAAGGTAAATTCTTCAGAGGATTCAAACAGACATATGTTTTCAAAACGACAAACTATTATTTGTCTATAAAAAAACATCCAAGACTATTATATATCAACCAAGATTTATTGATAGGACAAGACATGCAAATACAGGGAATGCAACTAAATTTGAAATGAGAAACACATATTATGTATTATTATCAATAACTGCAGTGTGACTAAGAAACATTATATGTCTAAGACTTTCTGACTCGCCTGTATTCAGGTATATATTGTTTTAGGCGAAAACGGAACTGTCACGTGTTTAATTTACTATTTGAATATATCTTGAGCTATAATATTATTGTAGGTATGTTTGAATGTTAAGTAGAAACAATTCTTATTATTAATATTTTAACAGCCTTGCACATTAAACTGCCAATCGAAGGGCAAGACATAAAAGGGATAAGGGGGCATTCGAGTATTACATACACAGATTTTCAATGATTTTAGACCGTAACCTCTAAGAAATAAGCAGAATTAAAAATTCTCTGTCTCCATTCTCTCGCCAGAATGACAGGATTGAAGAAGTTTTTTTTTTTGTTTTTATTAAATGTTGTAATTAAAAATCATTTATTGTCCACTGTTCTATGCATCATGAATTACTGCAATGAATGGTAGTAGTTCGAGATGCATAGAACAATATCACTTTAACGTTCATTTCGGACGAGAGTTTAAACCAAACTGAGAAAAATGCGAGTGTATCGGCCTGTAATTGTGTCGTGATGGGTGTTCCGGAGCCTGTGCTTGATATGGAAAAGTGAGAAGAGAGGAGAAATAAATCACATTCAATTTGGTATAACAACGTTCCAGCACATCATCATCATCATTGTCAATGATGATAGCAATATGAATAGCATAGTACGTCAGTGTTTTACCAGTTCGATAGCCGGTATGATGGGCTCGACGATGCCCTCGCCGCGCCGCCCCAGCGCTCCGCCCTGCCACCCCATCAGGCGCATCATCCTAGGAGCGTATCATGATAAATAAGGACTTTCAATAAAAAAAAATCTGTTATATTGACAGAAATTAAAGTAAACATAGTGATAATTAGAACAATCTGCAGTTAATGTAATAAGAAAATAATACCTATATATTTATTTAACATTTTGTGAAAGCATACCTATTTGCTTTCACATACTATTTTCTGGTCAAAAGCAAAATTTAATTAATGTCGATTTATACTCTTATAAATTCAGAATTAATTGGGACTGCATTATTTAAAAAAAAAAAAACAGAAGTTGAATTTTTATATAAAATATGGTAAATATGTTATTTATATTTCTTAACTTACTATTTAGAAATAAAAGAAGAAACACTTAAAAATATTTTTTTGTGTCATATTTAAATTTATTAAGTTGATGCCAAATGTTATCAACAGTTAAACAGTCATTATAACAAACTAGGCTTCTTTCATGCATCAATGCATTATTTATAAATATGTTTATTATTTCATAGTAATTTTATTGTAAAAACATATACAAATGCCTACAAAACAATAACAACTCCCGCCAGTTTCAATCTGGAAATTTTGGACAATTCAGTGATTTTTAATCTTAATTATTTATTTATCTTATTTTTATTTCTTATTATCATTAATTATATGTACTTACTAACAATGTTTTCTTCTATACATACATAATATTTTCATAAATATGTTAGCAATGGATGGACAATGGACAATTTTCAAACAATATTCAAATTGTAGTTGACAAATAATTCGACCATCTTTGTAGTTATAATGAAACTTATTTTTATCATTATGATGAAACATTGTTTGATATAGTGATATAAACAACTCATATACCTCAAGGATCTATCAAGCATACATACCTCATAGCTTTATCACTTTCCACGGGTACCGACATGGCTTCTAGTAGTTTCGTCTTCTGTTTAGTCAGCCTGCCTTTGCCTTTACCTTTGTCGTTGGTTGAATCTGTGTTCTCTATGTTATTCTTTGTCGCCGGCTGCCATTGGATGCTGTTATGCGTCGAATTTCTGAGCAAAAAATATGTTAGCCATAACATGCAATATTTGTTTTATAATTTTATATTTGAAAGGTACTTCCTGTAACTATAGAACCATGAAGTTTGACAAAAAGCGAGATTTCACCATATATATAAAGGGACAAATCCAAAAAGAGATTATGGAATAAACAGATATATATATATTTTTAGTTACAAACTGGCATCATGCAATTGGACTGCGGACCGTGACGAAGACCTATGTATTGAAAATTTTGAAAAAATTTAAAAAGTTCAAAAATTTTTGAAGTAATTTTACTTAATATACATCTACCTAACTAGAACCTTTTTTCGTGGCCTAGATTATTACTTTACTAAAAACGTTACTCACTTGTCTCTGACATCACCCGACTTGTCTAATCTGTCTTTGGATGAATTCAGTTTGGCATAGTCAAGACTTTTCAAACTGTTTCTGGAGCCTCTATTACTAGAAAAAAATGAAAAAAATATACATGTATTTCTAATATAGATAAATATACAATGGCACAAATCAATCTGGATTAAGATCCATATAGTATATGTGAATTGATAAATTAAAAAAGTATATTTACAGATTGACAAATCATTTAAACATTTTAGACTTTAACATAATAATATTTAATATATTACATAATTCATCTCTTCTGTTCCTAAGTTTCCATTTTCCAAAAAATTAACCATCTTTAGAAATGACATTAGTTATAATTATGTCGATTGTGAAGATAGACAAGGAGCCAGAATGTGGCAATAAGGTAGCTTATTGTCTTATTTATGTTACTGTATATAAAGTATTTTTATTTGAGTAAAAGTATAGTGCAATAGTTTTTTAGACAACTATAAAAATACCTGACCAATGACTTTTAAATTGTCAATTTGAAGGAGAAGGCCTAGTACCCGTGACATTATTATTTACTAGTGCCATTTGGAATAATGTTAAATAAGTTTTGCAAAAAAGAGATAACAGAATTTTTGATGGATTATAATTCATTGTTTTGAATCGATTTTAATATTGATATCATTTTTGTTATCGCAATCATCAACAATTATAATATTTTATTTAAATATCAGTAAACAAACAAACAAACCTATTCATATCAAATCGTAGTAACTTAAAGACCAAGTTTTTAATAATTCCATCATCTTTTTAGTTCAGACTCATGGGAAGAAACAATAAGTGACCAGTCATGGTCATATGATGGTTTCATTATGAAGAATTTATTATCAGAATGTAGTTCCAGTAATTTTATTTCTAAACAGACCTTACGATGAATTGATGGCATTTTTTTTCTGTAATTATTAAATCATAATTTTTGAAGAATATGATGAAATGTATGAAAGACTCGCAAACAATAATGTTACACAAATACATTCTTACATATTACAATGTTGTCATATTCCTTATTTCCCACCACTCCCCTTTTTATTTGACGATTTCCTACATTTATTTAGACATTCTCAGCATTTTATATCAATGACCAGTATTATTTCGAAAACAATTTTATATTCACATTCAAAATAACTTTATTTATTTCATAGGTACATAATATTTTTTGCAAATTCACACTTTACCGCTCGTTTAGAAAGTAGTTCTTCCTAAAGAAGAACAAGGAAGAAATTTAAGGGTAGCTATTTTCTGATTTCATCATGCATAGCCAAAACAAATACAAAACCATTAATGAACGAAACAGCCCGGTAAAAAGTCAAGCTACTTATGCCCATGGATATTTGTCTTCTAAATATTTGGAAATTGTGTAATACCCTTTTTTATTGAGTGATTGTTTAATAATACTCTTAAATTTATATAGGGGTAAATCTTGTATATCCACTGAACATGCGCACAAAGAGCCCTCTAAATGAATTTATAACTTTACAGGTCGACTAACATGTAAACTCGGTTTAATTTTATTTATGGTATTAAATTTATGTCTGTTACTATTTCTTTTAACATTCCCAATTTTTTTTTACATATAATAAATTTGCATAAATAAATTGGGATGCCAGAGTTAAGACTCCAATTTTTTTAAACTTATTAAGATATACACGAGGTCCAAGCTTGTAAACCGCGCGACATTACAAATATTTCGACGAGATTGTAAGTATTACGAGATAACCTTTAAACTGTCAACCACTATAAATAATCCAAATTGTATTGTGGCAACTTGAGAAAAATATCCAATACACAGATACATGTACAGACAGCAACTGAAGTGGTTTTGCAAATAAAAGATTATTAACATTTTAAAAAGAAAATACTAACAATATTTTCCTCTCAAACAGTTCAAAAAAAAAGTACCTAGCTGTTTGTTGACAAAATTTACCATTATGGGAACGATTACCGCTTTGAAAATAATATAGGTGACTCACTCATAGTCATCGTCGCTGTCCGATGACATGGACAGCGCTTTCAAGAACTTGTCTCTGGCGCTTATCATCTCCGATCTGTCCGGCTGCTGTTCCACATTGTTATCACTGTAAATATAAAAGGAGCCAAATTAAGCAAAAATACTGCAATAACTCATTGTAAACAAATTAAGAATTAAACCGGAAATTACTTTACACTAGTAGGAGATTGTGTTGCAAGACACCCAATGTATCTAGGAATATTTATAAGAATATGTGTAAACGATGCATGTGAATATGCATCGTGTGTTTTATCAATGCATCTTCTGTGATAAGTCTAATATGTTATGAAAAAAAAAGAAATTTGATTGTAAAAAATGTATATCAATTGATGCGTATCTGCCGGAGCCAGCTAACATCAAAATATAGTGAACCTTACTAGATTATGTGAATTTTATTACAAATAATAGGGATAGAAAGTTTAACTATGGTTTCATAAACTGGTTTACACTGGATAATGCTTTTATGAAATTTAGAAAAAAGTACAAAACCTCCTTAAATACTATTCTAGTCAAGGCATTAGGCAACCTTCATCAAACAGATAATGTTTGCGATGGTTAAGGTAAAATTCTAGACCTTGTCATAGGTCACCCAGAAAGTAGTCATGTCACAAACTCCTAAATTTGCTAAGAAAGCAAGCCGATTTTATCATCCCAGTTATAATTATTCAACCTCATCGCAGCAGCTGATTTCCGTCACCGTTCCGCTAGCCGAAAATACCATCAGCACCGTCATGATGGTTGGCATTCTACTACTGTATGTTTCATTTGCAATTTTCTGCCACGTACGGACCCAACAAACTTCGACAAGGGGGTCTTCAAGAAAAGAACGTATTCTCATTTTAAAGGCCGGCAACGCATAAGGGACTAGACTGGGGTTGCCAGTATCTATGGGCGGCGGTGACTATCTACTTTCCGATGGACCGCATACCTGTTTGCTCTTTATAAATCCTATTAAAAAATATCAATGAGTAACAGTAACACAGGTAAATACCTAGTAACAGGATAACATTTCACTTCTATCTGTCACACTTTAGAACTCGACCTAACATTTCTTGAATACTTTTAAACAATAAATCATTGTTTAAAAGTACGCATTTTCTAACAAGCGAAGAAGGGTACAATAATATACTCTTAGAATTCAATCTCTTGAACCCAGTATATTATAATGTAGCAGACACAATAAAAGATAAGTGGCAAAGGAACGGAAATGAGTTTCCATTGTGCATGATATTTATGTCTTTCTATCAAAGTAATTGATACAGAATATGTGCAAATCAATAAAACACTTACATAAAAGTCACTTTATATCACATGACAACCGCCATATATGACGCCATATACAAGAACCGAACTAGTAACGCCATCTATTGGATATCAGTGCATATTTTACTATTAACATGTCTGCTGGAAAAAAAATATCGGCACTACTCCTAAGCATCACTGCTCCAGAATGGCCCGACTGAGGTTAAAAACTTTGGTAATGACATGCAAGTTTATTAGAAGGTCCACAGAGGTATCTTTGGTGATGATGATACACACTACAATATAGTACGCTATTTCTAAAAATACTCCATATTTAAGATTGTATCATAACAAAAATCTTATAGCAAAATATATTTAGAACAATACACAATCTTCAATTTCAGCTCAATCACAATCTTCAATCACATTTATGTTCTAAATGGCAGGGACACACACTAAATAATAAATTTATGTTATGTATTTATCCAAATAATTGTGATTTCTTTCATTTAGATCAGAATCCTTTGTGTTAACACCAAACTTATACTTAGCCTGATTTTATTGTTTAACTATAATCACACCAAGTTTGACACTTGTATTTATTACTGTTTGTACAATAATTCAAAATCAAAAATGTAAATGACCCTAATATTTAACGACAACAAATATGATAGATGGATGGACAGCGTAAGCTTAATATTAAGGCAATGTAAGCACACTTCGGATCCAGAAACGTAAAAATAGAAAGAATTTAAAATGTTTTCATTAGAAACTCAATTCCACAATTAAAAACTAAACCATAAATAGAACTCTTTGGATAGATTATAATAATATGTAAAGTTTAATTGTAAAGAAATCTGCATAAAAGTAATGATTGCTTAAGTGTTACTCTAAGTGTAAGAATTTCTTAATATTTATAATAAAATTAATTGTTACAGAATGACTCTTTACCCAACTACTGCAAGTGCGTAATATTTATGGAGTACATTCTTCAACACCAGAGAAAACTGAAAAACTCTTTCGGTCTATGCTAAACGAGCCCCTTCACAAATCTCTTTTGAATGGCATCCGTAGTTACAGACGTGGTTATTAATTGAGAGAGAATGGATCAGGTAGTGTGAACAAATGATGATGGAATGGAATAAAATGGGATGGAACAGATGATGGAATTCGTTCTATGCCCACGCCAGCGGAGTCGCGGACGGAAGCTAGTATGGAGTATAAGTGTCAATCTTACCATTTACTATCTGAACGTAGGTCGAGCTTACTCCTTCTCCACCTGTCTCTTTTGGGCATCTTGGTCATTTCGACATCGCTGTAATTGAAATACAAACATATCATAAAACTTTGAACTTTAAAAATTCTTTTATATATAAACCGATAAAATATTTAAATATTTTTTTTTCTGTAAGCATTGCTAAATAGCGAATCTCTTATTTCCTTTTTAGGGTTTCATAGTTAATAAAGAACCCTTATAGGTTCGCCATGTCCATTCATCCATTTCTGTCTCAATGCTTTGCTTAGAGACTTAGTACTGTAGAACCTATGAAACTCTGCCTCTCTGGATTGCCTGCGAATGATGCAACACGCAGGCCCAACACTCCCTTCCCTCTTCTCCCCCGTGTCCTCATTTTATGTATTTGTGACACTTTCATGATTAACTTCCTAGTGGCAGAGTTTTGTGTGTTGTACTGTACAGATCTGTAATCTGACATGGATGTAGATATTAATCACACCGATAATGGTAAAATGATATCTTGAAAATAAACTTTTTAGGTACCTCCACTACACCAAGGGGTATGAATTTATTTTATGTTTATCCCATGGTTTGGGGTATTGTTGGATAGCTTAATCAAAAACTTTGCCATTCATAAAAATCATCTTTCGATTTAGGGATCCCTTTGCAATTGCTACGCTTTAAAGTGCTAATTTTTGTTAAGTAGTGCCTCCCACCAGCTAAATGGTGATTCTTGGATACGTGAAATAGTTCTCAGCATTAATACACATAGAAGTTAAAATGAAACTATCGCATCTAAGTAGACTTTACAAGTTAACGAATAATAGTCAACCAACTTATAAAACGTACAGAAATTCCATTGAAAATTACTTAGATGAGGTTGTTATGTGTGTAAGACAGGTAGTAAATATAAGTTTATGAACTATGTAAAATTATGGTAATATAAAATTGTAACAACCGTAACACTCGTCCCATGTGGGCTTGCTTTTGAATGTTATTAACTCTTAAACCATGAACTACGATAGATTCATAGTATGAAAGCATAAGCAACAAATCAAAAAACAAATCATAGAGAACCTAAGTCCGGCTCAGCACTTGGTCAGTTTTTTATTTACAAAAAAGTATTATTACATTTTCAACCAAAAATTCTATTATTATATGTAAATATTGTGAAAAATATAAACTATCTTAAAAAAATAACTATTGAAAATCAACATCATATAAAAATTTCAAAAAACATACCACGATTTATTATTTGGATGTACATATATTGCTATTCTTAATTTATGCTTCTGTTTTAGGGTTCCAACACTCTTCTTAATTTCATTATTAGAGGCACACACTGTTTCTCTATTAAGAAGTAACTCTTCTTTGACAACGGAAAAGAATTGAGACATTTTAAAAATCTAGATTCATGTATGGTCAAATTCAGGAATTGAACACTGGACCGGCTGTTATCTTCAATGTAGTCTAAGGATTTCTGCAATACTGTCATTTTGAAATCCGTCGTGACTTGATCAAATAGGTATCTAAGTTTTCTTTGGTTCTTGTTTAATTTTCCTCCAAAATCTGGCACACCATCAGAACGGTGATCGGTTGCGTCAGAATTTTCCACATCCGTATTCCAGTCATCCAAATCTCTAGAAAAATAATTTACCACACTGCTGAAATCCTATTTAAATTTAAATCCAAAAAATAATATATCAAATTAAGATATTTTCAATCATTTGAAAAAATGATAAATCAATAAATAATATATAATTATATTTTTCCTACATTATATGGTCTGAGTGAATAAATGTCTTGATATATGTACAATATTTTAAGCATAACTTAGGATTGAAATGCAATGGTAGCAGCATTAGCAATGTTAACATCATTCATATAACTATGATAATATTGTAAATTTTTAAAGTTTACCATGTGAAAACCTGTTGTAAGAGAAACCGTTGAGAATGAAATGAAAATAAAAATTTTTCTATTTATTTTTGTCATGTCAACTGATGCTTTTGACTCTAAATGATTGCATTTTATTTAAAATTTCCACAAAATAGTTTTTTTTTTATTCACCATTTTCAAAGGGTAAACGAGCATGCAAGTCGGCAGAAAGTACATGGTCATTGCTGCCCATGGACATTCACAACTTCAGAGCAGTCACCAGTGCATTTCCATCCTCTTGATTACTTTCAGTTACTCCCATCTTACGATTGGAGTACGCTGATGGAGAAAGGAGTGGGCTGACAGAATAAAATATCTGTTGATGATAAATACTTACTGATAATCCATGATGCTGGGACTTGGCGATTTTAAAGAGTCATTAAAATTATTTTCCGATGACTTGCCTTTTAGAGTTTTTTCTAATGTTATAAATCTGCAAGGTGAAACATCAAAATATAAAAAACATAAATTATGATAGGAACGGTACAGACTTTATATTTTACTAGTTTTCGCCCACAGCTCCACCTGCATGGAATTGATGCGCTTTTGGGAGTGCATCTGTTGGTGGTAGTTGGCTACCTCATGTGACATACAGTCGTGCAATGTGTAATACATCAAAGGGTGACAGAAGACTTTCCACCAGTAGCCACAGACCATTACCAATGGACATGCTTGTCAATTGTCAATGACTAACCATTTGTATTTTCCTGAGGATGGGCCGATCTGGCATAAAACATATGTAGAAAAGAGCAGACTAGACTAAATAAAATATTGACACTTGCTTAGGTGTTTGATATCTGTCAATTCTCTCAAATCCATATTCATTTCATAGGATAGAGATTCATAGTCAAAGAATAGATTCGAGGGTAAGCGGTGGGTTGCATGCTACATGTTAATACATTTCAAGCTAGCATCTAATTATGAATTTCCATCAATTAACACCCCATACAATAGAAACAAATATTCATTATTACATTTTTGATATAAAAAAAAAATCTGTTACATATACATACATATATCAAAATTAATAAATTTGTAAACGAACATGCAAAAATAGATCATGACAGGTTACAGAATTATTTACATAATTAAAATTTGAATTCAAACATCTTTAAATATCAATCATTCTTAATTTTTATTACTCATATTAAGACCATTTTTTGTCAAGTTTTTATCGTCTTTGGTGGTTTAGATCAAAGCGCCATACACTAGTCCATTGCACGTCAAGAGTTGCTAACGATCATCATCACCAATACAGTGATGTGGTGATATGTCCAGGACCTATGGCTTAACATGCTTTTCGAGGCATGATATGATCAACAAAAATTATTGTGACGTAAAATATGTATATGGGTGTTAACTAATGTCAACAGAACTATATATACAAAATTATCAAGGGCTTTAAACTATCAAAATATTTGCACCCACCTGCAATCCTCATCGTTGGTATCCTTGTTAATACGAAACTGGTATTTTAAACTATATATTTTCAAGGCTTCTACCAGTGGGGTGAGCAATAGGCTCTTTTCAGCCCCATCTTCAGGTTTGTCATAACACGACAGCAAAGTATATAGAAAATTAGCTTGCACTTCTGAAAGATCTGGATATTGTAATAATGATCTCGAGTCATCTTTGATAAAATCGAGAATTGTTTTCATCGCTTGAATTTTGAAATCTGTTGAAACCAGCTCAATTTGCTTTTTTTTTAACCTAGATTGTTTGTGCTTTGAATCTTTGTCTATGGCATCTGAACTTGATGATTTCAGTATAACATTTGGTGATGATGCTGTGTCTGCTGTACTGAAATTTAAATTGATACAAATGTAAAGTTGAAAAAAATTCAAATAAAAATTTTAACTTATGCTTTAAATTAGACACAATGAGACTTTTAAATATGACACATCCCCAGCAAATAACATGGTAAAATGCTAAATATGACCCTATGTTATCACGTTACGTACAATACAATGCATAAAACTATGCCGCTGTGAAATTAGGCACAAAAGCATCGCAATGATGTAAAATAGAAACACAAGGGGAGAAGAAGGAAAGGTCGGGAAGCATTGAACCTGTGCAGTGCCTCATTCGCAGAAAAATCAAAGCGGCAGAGTTTAGTATGTTATACTATAATATTTTGTTTGCAACACGAATTAAAAGCTTAATTAATGCAAAGGGAAATGCCAGACTGTGGCCAGAAATGCAAAAGATATAAAGTTTACTAAATATTCATTATTCAGTTTTCGTTACATTTAGGCGATATTCGTTTATCATTAGTAGTTGGGCTTATTATGCGACAAATGAATAGCACTTAGACCTCCGCAATTATCTTTCGATGGCAGCAGTAGCGTTATCATTTATAACAAGAAAACAAATCGAGAAATTATCAATGATAAATGGTTTGATGATCATTATGAATTTTTCAAGTTCTTAATATAATTAGAAACTATTAAAAATGATAAAGGAATTGTTACAAATGATATCTCTCTCATCTGTTCAATACTTTTTTAAATAAATTAATGCATAATAACTCCATAGAATAATAATATCTAATAACCTTTTGGATAAACTTCAATATTGATTTATCGAGTTTTGCTTGGGAAATTGCAACACATCTCGAGATAAATCAGAAAAAATAACGCACAGTTGACATTGATTGACAGTGACAGTTATCCGCTTGAGAGTTTTATGTGAAGTTGTTTTGCTGTTTATTACGTTTTATTTCATTTTTTAAAATGAACGACCTGACATTATAAATGGACACAGCTACCATCGAATCTTCCGACCATGATTTGAATATGAATTCTGCTTCTGTTTCTAATGACAACACCAGTGCAAACTTGGAATCAATATATTAACGTCTAATAACAATCCCATTTTTAAGGCATTTGCAATAATTGTTATGCCTGCGTTACATTTATAAATGATATGCAAATATAAAATATGCAAAAAGTGATATAAAACAAGTTTTATTGTAAGGTTCTGTTCTTGTAAAAATAAAAATTGTTAACAATTTAAAAACACTGACTTTTTTGTAACTAATTCCTTAACTTAAGCATTATTGACATTGCACATTATCGTTTGGATGCTATTTTCAATATATGCACTCATGGCCTTAAGCGGCTATGGCTGCTTGGCATACCCCTTTAAAGCTTCACAAATTTCCTATAATATTATAGGAATTTATTGTATATTTTCTGGAAATTTATCAAAACATAAATACCTTATTGTATCATATTGCTATTTAATTACACTGAAAAAAATATTCAAAATTGTTAATACCAATTTTAATTACCTTACCATTTTACCATTTTATTTGCAGAAAAATCTTAAGTGTATTTCTTATTTGTATATTTCTATAACATTTCCATACAAATTTTGTGTTCAAAATGTTATGCCTACTCTAACACTGAAATGATATCTCACTATACAATTACTAAAATTTCACTTGAATAATGAAATAAAATTATTTTAGGAATTAAAATGTTAATTTATATTTCATTTAAAATTATTTACTTTGGCAATTTCAAAGGTTTAGTACCATATAATTAGCATTATTTTCAGAACACAAAAGCTGTAATTTCTTAAAGAATTAAATTTTCCAAAAAAAATATAGCTCAACTTATTAATTTATGGAAAGTGTGACATATATATTTTAAATATTAGTACTTACTGTAATGATGAAGTATGCCTTGATTTGGTATTATAAAAATATTCTTTCTTATACACTAATACACTGGAAATTAAACAATTGTCCATTAAAAAATTGGTCATACCCGATTACAAAAGGTATTAATTTAACCATTAATAACAGTTAATTTAAAGTTATTCAAATATTGACAATTAAAAGGAAAGAAATATGAAAAGAATAAATAACACTAACTTTTTTGTTATTTTCCCACTTTCATAGGAATGTGACCAAACAAACAATTTACTATTTTTATACAAAAAGTCCCTTATACTTCTACTGATATTCTGGCAAGTCTCATCAAATGCTGGACACTCTAGATTTTTATGATCGGAAGCAATTCGAACCAAGAAAGCTTCTTTGTAAGGAGCTATATGCGGAAAGCAGATTTCTGTGTTGTTACTTTTCAAAAATGTTAATATCTTATTGAGATACTCTGACATGAATTTTGGATGCAACAATTCAACGAGCCTATCAAATTCCATAGTTCTTGGATCCAATTCATACGAATTCCTAGAATAGTCTTCTTCGTATCTGGCAGAACTTTGATTGTAATTATTGAAAGGTGTATCACTTCTAGTATAGCCATAGTAATCTGAATTAGAGTAACGATCTGTTGGCCACTGCGAATCCCAATTAACGTTTCCTCGTCTCCAATTAGAAGATTCTTCATATTGTCGTGAATTTCTTGAACTGTAATAGTTATTGTACCCTCTGTCTTGATCCATTGTATGCAAACAAACAGCAACAAACACAAAATAAATATAACTTCAACACGAATTAAACGGACAGCTAGTCTTAAGTTTCATGGAAAACAAGTTCAGGGTGAGATGTAAACTAAAAACTAATTTTACTGTTCATGATATTGGAAACGTTAGCGCTAAACAAATCATTGACAATTAATGCAAAAACAGGATTCTCGCTTTTA
Organism: Eumeta japonica; assembly: GCA_005406025.1. Classification (NCBI taxonomy): domain Eukaryota; kingdom Metazoa; phylum Arthropoda; class Insecta; order Lepidoptera; family Psychidae; genus Eumeta; species Eumeta japonica. The sequence goes on along the minus strand of BGZK01002246.1, from coordinate 22,704 downwards.
TTTTGTAGCGATATCACAATCTTGTAGGAATGATTGTTTGGCATTTAGAACTCAGTGTTACAATAATATAAATGAATTTATAATGTTGCTACAACACTAACTTAAAAAAGTTGCATAAAAAAATAATTATATTTCCATTTGCATTGCTATATGGGAATAAATTTTGAGTCATTTCAATTATTTCGCAGACTACATCTACCGTAGACACAGTAATGGTAATATAAACGCACGCCTATTTTCCAGGATAGGCAGAGACTATAGATTTCCATATGGTACTATCTTTGCATATCTTTCTTGATTCACTGACATCTATCAATCTTTTCGTGCAAATATCATATTTAATGCACAAAAACTACTAAAAACGAAAAGTCATTCGTAATTAATAAAAAAAAAATTAAGAAAAATCAAATACTACTCAGTGCAATATAAACTTTTAAATGAGTTTGTTAACTGAAAATGAAAAGGAAACATATTATTGCACTGTCAACGAAGACACGCGAGTGTATCAAATTTGATTCTCATCCAACGTCAAGAAGTGGTTCTAATTTAGTTTTAATATTTGACCCATACGTACTAACATGGCAAGTTAAGTAAAAGATTATAAAAAATAGTTGATTTCTTGAATCAACGTCTAAGAAGAGGTTCTAATTTAATTTTAATATGATAACACACTATAGATATGAAAATCAAGTTTTAGGGTTCATCTAGCTGCATTCAGTGGCAAAGCAAGTTTCTAAAGATAAACGGCAAATTGTACTAAAAGTTAAAATATAAGTAATAGTAGATTATGAGTTCAAATTGGGGTATGTTTACGAATTACTTTTTTACTTTTGGTGTGATTCGCCTATAAAAACATTATTTAAACCTTTCCATTTTATTATCGTAAATGCTTTTTACTAAATTAGTTAACTTTTTTACTACATTTATCATTGTTTTTCAATAATTTTTTATCGAATAAAATGAGATTTAGTGGTAATTTTAATGGTGTAAAATTATATATTAACTCATATATTAAATTTGGTGGTATTTAGGACTCTAACTGATAAATAGTTAATCAATGATATTGGTCACGATATATATTATTGTAGGCGGTTTGATGGTTTATGCTAACCGATTGCCATTGATTCAAATTGCGAATGTTCTGTGGTGTGTATTTAGTGCTTTATTCCTAGAGTAATTTAAAATTTATAGAACATTGACAACAATGTTCTGTGGTGCGAATGTAACAAGCTTCGTGAGAGGAGTAAACCTTAAATATATAGAATATAGTTTGTGGGAGTATTACCTATATTTGTCTATGGCAGTGTTAAACTTATTTAATTATTGTTATTTAAAGTTATTTGAAAAATGTTTATAAATTAAAAATAGATAATAATGAATTTTATATATCGATTTCTTTAATAAAATTAGTCATGGCTCGCAATATTGATTGGAATGTAGATAAATACAGAGAAGAACATGAAAGTGAAGAACAATGGGAATTAAGGAAATTGTTCATAGAAAGATGGAAAGAAGATTATGATGAAGAAAGACTCATTTGTTTGGCTCGTGTTTTTGCTAATATAGAATTTATGGGATGCAGGTATCCTCTAGAAGTGATGAAAGAAGTCTCCAGACTGTCTTCTGAAGTAAATTATTGTAGACTTCATTCTACATTCGTCATACATACATACATAAGACCTTAAATTGTTTCTATTATTTTGTAGTGATATTTATTCTTAAATTAAATTTATCTATAAACAGATGGTTTTACATTTAAATGATTCCATTTATAAAACACTTTCCTTTTTATGGTAGTCCAACCATAATTTAAACTATAGTTTACAAAAATGTAAACATTAAAACACTATATATGTCATAAATATTTTTACAGGTTGCTAAATCATATAGAGACAGAAAAAAAAACAAACTGCAAAGAACATTTGTGTCCGCTTCTGATGCTGCGGAAGATAGAGCCAAGGGTATCAAGAGGCAGGGGGGCGTAGTAATTGAGAGCCCTCCAGCTAAGATTCCAAATATTAATTTCGTGCCTCAAGGTCATGTAAATGATGAAAGAGATCAAAATAATATAAATAAGAGTGGTGTACATAAAAAAAATGAAGAGGTAGTTGTACTTTCGGATTCAGAAGGTGAAGAAAAACTAGAAGAAAAACATGAGAACCCAGTGTTAGATGTAAGGACATTAGTAAATGACTATTTAAATGAAATGCTTAAATTGAAGTGTTTGAGCATCAGTCAATTCAATGAGGATATGTTCCAAACGAGTTTTGGCAAATTAGTACTGCTGATTAGGCCGTGGATGACAAAACTTGCGAACATATCTGGTAAGTGCGTATTTTTGGTCTTTAAAAACCAGAGAGTAATTAATGAGTATTCTGTAAAAATTAATGCTAAGATAGTTTGGAATATTAAGGAAAAATAAGGAATTATTTTTTTATATCTTTATATTGCATTATTAGATAGTGCAATTTAAATTAATAAAAAGAGAAAGTTCTTGAGGATCGAAATCCTTATAAACGTAATAACACTTTTATTCACATATAAATGTGAACTCTAGAAAATTCTAGATAACAAAAAAATCTCTTATGTCTAAGTTAGAATACTCCCTTGGATTACATTGAAGTCCTTATTTGTATCATCCTTTTAAGCAACGTTTAAAGGGATCATAAACTAGCTACAGTTTTAATATTTAGTACCTAAAAGTTTGCTTAATTTTTTGTGTCAATTAAATGTTGGTTGTCATGAAAACAAATTTTTCAAGAAAAAAAATTAGGATAAGTTCATTAAGATTAGTCTCGTCAATACTCATCTCATATTAAAAATAAAGTTGTAAGGGATTTATTGGAAAACAAAACCTAATCATGTAATAAATCACATTTTATTTCAAGGAGTAATAATAATTTTTATATATAGAAATCAATATCAATCTGTGTCACTTATACTCTGATACCACGTGATTAATTAAGCCCAAATTTATGGGTGATGTTTGGTACGTCACTGAAAAAGTTCAGAAAGTAATTTGAATCATTTTTAGCAAGTGTCGCTTGTGTTATCACTGCAAGAAGGAAATTAAAAAAAAAATTGTATTAGCTGTCACCCAAAATCATGTAATTCAATAACCATTATCAAGTACAATTCATATAGCTGTTTGCTGTTAATTGGTTTAGAAGCTTTAGAAAATTCTTTGATTTGATTTTTTAAATATTATTTAATTTAAAAATATTCCACTTTTAAACTTGGCAGGGTTTAGCCGATTATTATTTAAAAGTTGTAAATTATTTTATTTTGATGTAACATTTAACACTTTTTTTATTTATTCCAGCTAGCTGTTCCGTGTGTGGTTTAATACAGAACGGCTTGTATGATAACGGTTGCTTCACGTTGAAAATTAACGATATGCTACTGGCTCGTGCAACTGGCTCCAGTAAATTGGAAGCTAAGAGCATTGTCGAGATGATGGCGTGGAATGTGAGTTCAATTAAAGCATATTTATAAGTACCTTCATGCATGGCATCACACTCGAACCTTCCACACCCTAGCAATGATTTAATGGAGCAGCTCACTATTAGCTTTAAACTGCCCAAAATCTACTTCCACTTTATGCTCAGAGAAACTCAGCATAAAATGGAAGCTCAAAGAATAAAGTTTATCGGGAACTCTGAAACCAATATATCACTACTGTCAATAAGATCTTGTGACAACTTTTTTAATATGTCTTGCAGAGATTAAGGGAAGAATGCGTGAGCATCATAGTGAAAGAACAATACCTTTCACAGGGAAATACGATCACCACTGAAGATGTTTCAGAAAGAGCGAATAATGGTACAGCAAGTGGTTTTGGTACACCCATAGAGAGCAGCGTCGCTACAAAGTAGGTTGCAGCTTTTGTCCTTTTACCATTCTGAATAGGACTCAAAATTTTTAATGTTATGGAATCACTTTGATATATGTCTGCAGCAGCTGATTTTTTTTTTAGAAATATTCATCATATATTAATCATACCACTGTTGAAGTATTGAGGCTAAAAGATGCCCTTCCATAATTCTTTATTTCAGATTAATGGGTTCGGATACTAAGTTTTCCATGCTGGCCCAATGTGGGTTGGGAGCTGCTAATGATGGGTATCAGAAGTGTGATGACATCAGACAACAACGGTTTAACATCATTTCTGAAGTATGGAATGAGTGGTTTAATTCGACTTAAAGGCTGTGATGAAATTACTTATGCTCAGGATTGAATTAGGTACTTACAGATTCAAAAGTGACACTCAATTATTGAGCACTATTGCTTGAATGATATGTAAAAAGTTAAATTTTGCTATGGAATGAACAATATCTGGTGTCCAATCCCAGTAATTTTAAAAGCTTATTGCACTATTTTATTCAAAAGAAATATAGCTGAAGCACACAGAATTCATGTTGAAACTTATGGTGAGAATCCTCTGTCGGAAATGACGTAGAGACTAGTGTTGATGCTTCAAAAACAATGATTTTGAACTTGATGATAAGAACATTCTGGTGCACTAAAAAAGTTTAAAGAGAAAGAATTGGAGGAGTTACTTATAATTGAAGACCCATGTCAGACGCTAGCCGAATTTGGAAAATACAAAAGCAAAGACATTGGGTACTGTATAATTCGAAACTATGATATGTTGAATAGCATTTTTTCACTTGTGAATTATTGCTTCAATGACAAAAAAGGTTTTTTGCTTCATATCATAACTGGCAATAAAAAGTGGCTACTGTACGTTAACTGAAACTGTAAAAAATCATGAAGTAAGTCTGGCCATGCATCAACATTATCCCCAAAACCAAATATCCATCATTCAAAGCTTCTTTTCTGTGTTTGATGGGATCACCAGGGTGTCATTTATTATGAGCTACTCAAACTGAATGAGACTATCACGGAGATCGCTATCTATTTCAATTGAGGCGTTTGAGTCGAGCCCTAAAGGAAACATGGAAGTTATACAAGCAGAGACACAAAAAAGATATATATTATCTGACAACACTCGGCCATGTGTTGCAAAACCAATAAAAATCTGCTTGGAAACACTTAAATGGAACTTCTACCTCACCTGCCATATTCACCAGACATAACCCCTTCTGATTATCACTTGTTCCATTCAATGGCACGTGAACTGGCTGAGCAATGCTTCCATTGTTATGAATATACCAAAAAATGGATCAATTCTTGGATAGCCCAAAATAAATATTGTTTTTCGGAATTAAAAATGAAAGTCACATACTGCCAAAAAAATGGGAGAAAGTGGTCTTTAGTGATGGGCAATACTTTGAGGAAATGTTTTTTTACCTTATATTTTAAATAAAACATGTGTTTTGCCAAATAACCATAAAGAACTTATTCAAGAACCTAATATATTTTTTGTAGTTAAATGTCAAGTTATCGCTTAATCGCAAATTGATGCTAACAATCACATCACCACAGGGACCAAAGTTTTCTAGACAGCAGACATAATTTTTATTTCACTAAATTGACTATTTACAATTGGTTTGATGTTTATAAAATGTTATATATGTGAATGATTTTCATGAGCTATATGATGATAGTGGGTTTGGTGATGATGTATTAAGAATTTGCTTATTCAAAAAATTTTAACTATTTATTAACATTGCATTGTTTTGTTATCAGAATGATGAAATTGATGGGATGGTCCGGTGGGGGACTCGGAGCCGATTCGCAGGGCATCGCAGAACCCATCAAACCACAATTACAAATGGTATATGTAATTTCTTTGGTATATATCCTCTACCAATAATTGCAAAACATTTAGTTCTTAAGAAACGTATTTAATGAAACTGTAAAGATTATTATACCATCGCCAAAATCATAATAAAAACCAGGATTAATATGTATATACATATTAAATTTTAGTATTAATTCAACAAAAAGATAAAAAGAAAGTGAGAGATGTTAATTCTTGTGTAAACAGAACTAAAATGTGGTCCCAATCTTTTTCATAGGGTTGTAGGTGTGAATGTTTTTGTATATGTATACATATTCTAAGTTATTTTCCTCAAAAACAGTTACTTCAATGAATATGATTTCTTTGGCAAAGTTGTTCTAAAAAAGGAGGAGATTATGAATATTTGCGAAAAGATGCCTGACTGATTCCATCCTGTGTGTGTACAATATGTGTATATATATAAACGATATATATATATATATAATATATACCAACAATAATGACTGACTGAATGACTAAGAAGACTCATCACAAGTTTTCCAAAACTGATTTACTTGAACTTTGGCATAATTACTTTTTTTGGGATGTATATAGTCACTGAGTTCATATTTTATGTTGTTCAATTTCTGTCCTCCGAGCGTAATTTTAGACGCTTCCCTTAGACAAGGGAACAAAAGGAAGTCGCTTGCGGCTAGATCTGGTAACTAAGGCGGATGGTCGAGCAGTTCAAATCGTAATTTGTGGATTTTCGCCATTGCAATAGCTGAGGTGTGAGACGACATGGTGTTTTGGTGAAACAGGATTTTTTCTTCTGCAAATGTGGCCTTTTTACCTCAATTTCCGCTTGCAGTTTGTCAAGTAATGATGCATAGTATGCTTCTATAATGGTTTTTACTTTTTAAAGATAATCGATTAAGATAACTCCATGGCTATCCCAAAAAAAAAAACAGTTGCCATCACTTTTCAAAAAGCAAAAAAACATTGTTTGCTTTTTTTTGGAGCCGGTTCCCCTGTTTTGACTGTATTTTTGTTTGGGATGTATAATGGTATATCCAAGTTTCATCTGCAGTAATTAATCGGTCCCAAAACTCGCATTTAATGCGCCCAAACTGCGTCAACAGAGCCTTGAAAATATTTATTCGAATATGTTGGTTTAATGTTAGCAACGCGGCACCCAATGCGCAGACAGCTTTCTCACGCCTAAATCTTGATTGAATAGGTGACAAACACATACCTTGGACATTTTCGTAGCCTCTACTATCTCTCTCAATTTGATTCGGCGGTGGTCTAGCACCATTTGGTGATTAGCTATGTTATCGTCAGTAGTTGCGGTTTTTGGACGTCCTGAACGTTCATCACCTTCCAAGCTCCTCCAGCCACGTTTAAATTCAGCTGCCCAAAATTTCACTGCGGTAAATGATGGTGCAGAGTCTCCATACACAGAGTCCAACTCATCTTTGATATGCGTAGGCGCATTGCCTTTCAAAAACAAAAATTTAATGACAGCTCCATATTCAATTTTTTACATTTTCACAAAAACACATCAACTCACTCAAACGACTGTCAAATGACAACTACGCATCCAAAATGGCTGAAGTTTTGGTAAGAAACTGTAAAAAAATGCACAACTACATTCACTATCTCTTATTGGCGAATGCTGCTATCTTTACGTTGAGTTCGGTAACTTTTCAGACCACTGTCGCATATTTTATGTACAAACTCTGTTTCATCGAAAAAAAAATTTTAAAACTTCTTCATGGGATTTTGTCAACTGTAATATCATAAGTATCAGCCAACTAATTTATAACAAAATAGAAATATGTATCAAAAAATTAACTGAAATATCTGCACTTGGAACATCCACTGATTGGACATTTACATTGTTATCTATAGGTTCGTAGGGCGGGCCTGGGCAGCAGCCTGACCGGTACGCAACAGTTGCGCAGGGCGGCCATGGCGCTCATGAAGCGTTACCAAACCTCGGACTGCTTAGACTTGGATTTAGTAAGTTGTGGCCAATGTTAATAATGATTTGGTAAATTTTTAAGAGTTTTCTCTGTTGTGAGAATTAAACAATTTTATTGCGATATCTAAGAAAATAGATCCTTTCTCGGCTAATCTAGATGCAGTATAGACCTAAAATTCAAAATTCATGAATATTTCTTTTGGAAGTGTGGAAAATACTTCTGATGGAAGTGTGTGCAGGAAAATTGAAGGAAGAATGGGCATACCTCAACCTCAGTTTATGGTCATTTATATGTTAGCTGTTACCTGCCATATTTGAGCACATTTTCGTGAATTTAGATGAAATTCGTTAATTTATTAATAATCTTAATCTATTTAACGGATTAGCAAGTAAAATTACCCGGCTTTGATTTAAAACTACATTTTATTTTTAATTTTGTGACAATCCTTACCCTTAGATGTATTTTTGCGCTTACCTGGCATATTGTGCAAGGAATTAGGACACGAAATGCCGAATCAATTTAAAGAGAGGACAAACTCGGATATAGTGTCAAAATTAAGACTCAACAACAGTCTCTAAAATATCACACTCGACTTCATGTCAAAATAGTTCCATATTACTATATTTTTTGTGCTCAATTTTGCAACTCATCCAATAGTCATTCAATCGTTAATTTACAAATTAAAGTCTAATGAAATAGTATTAATTGACTTTCGGCTTTTATAAACAGATTTTCTCGACGGACTTGAGCAAGGAAGAGAGAGCTGAATTACACCAAGTGGCAAAGAATTGCGGTCTGCAATCCAAAAGTTACGGAAAAGATAATGATAGGTAAGTGAATTCAAGTGGATCGTCCATCCTAGTTTAATATCTTTTAATAGAAAAGACAATAATTTTTTATCTCGAAGTGTTTAATTTTTCAACTTCAACAAATATTATTACACTAGCAAGATCTTGTACTAACATTTTGTTAATGAAAAATAAAATATGATAATAACTTCAATATTGTATTATTAAATATTTTAAAAACTACTTTCAAAGTTGGCTATATGATAAAAATCATATATATTCCACACAGTAAATAATATATAAGCTATCATCCCAAGTCATTTACTTGGGATGATAGCTATATATTCTCAGTGTAAATTTGTTTTTCAACATAGTCCCCTTGCATTTATTCATCTATCAATTAATTCCTTAAATCTGTATTAAAAGTAGTTCGGATAAAGCACACATTTTTATATGAATGTATCTGTCTTTCTCTCTGTCGCCACTCTCAACAACATTGTGTGCGCAAGGCAAATGTACCATACATCATTGCTTATCTGCATGCCTTGTATTTATATTCTGCATATAAATAAATTTTGTATATTGTAATAAGAATAATAAAAAAATAACATCTAAAATGAATAAAATGTTTTTTACCACAATATTATGATGTTTATTTGATTAGATCTAAGGTTAATTTATGTATTAGTAAAACCATATAATTCATTGTAATCATAAGTTTATATTTTGTTTTTTCATTGTGTGAAAATAAAATAGAATTAAAAAATCTAAAATAGTTACTTGTGTCAGCAGTGACCTGTCACGATTTATATCATATATCTGACCACGGCCTTCAAAGTGTTAATATCGGAGTTATGAAAATTGAAGAAAAAAAACATAAAAAAAACATGAGATGTCCAATGATTACATCTAAAACTTTTCTTACTTGTCAGATTCATTTATGTGCTTTTATTTATATATATATATATATATATATATATATATATATATATATATATATATATATATATATATATATCTTTTTTATTTACAGATTTCTAGTGGTCAGAAAGAAGCTAAATCCATTTTCTTTAGTGCAAGCCGTAGTAGAAAAAGGTGGGAATACGCCCAAATATCAAGTTTTTCTACCGAGAAGTTTACAGGACAAGATTAGAAGAATCTAGTATTTTTTTTTCTATTGCATATTGAGTAATGATTGTGTAAATATTTGTGAATATGAAATTTATGCAATTTTCGAAATAAAAGTATCCAAGTTGGACATAAATATACTTGTATATAAAATCATTTATTAAACCACTTACCGACTATGGAATAGTAGTTATACATGTACTAATTTGAACACAGTAATTCGTCTTCATAAACAAGAATGAAGACTATATCATAATGCATGCATTAATAATGTAATGCTATGGCAATATTTGTAATTTTTATAATGGTTGTGTGGTAGGTGACACTAGGCGTCCATGTGGACTTTGTTTAGTTGATAAGTATAGGGTTACAATATATTTTTATCGAAACCGTACCATATACAAAATTTACTATATTTTTTTTCTACAATTCCTGTTATTCATCCATATTATTGATAATACATTAGAAAAAAAGTAGTTCATTATTACTTACAATCATTATTATATTAAAAAAAAAAATGTTTAGAGTTATACAAAAGGAACAGGTTCAAAACCGGCCATTGATGCATTGGCTAATGAGTATTTAACCGCGAATCATGAATAATTACTATTTCGTCGACGCGGAAGTTACTTCACATCGGCTTCCGTGTTCGTTCCTTCAGCAGTAATCCCGGGAGTGAAATTGGGACTTGGGAACGACGACAACGTCCAGATTTATTCCCGCCTGCCGTTTTCATAACGAGTTCGTTTTTAGACTCAACCATTAGAATGAGTAAAAATATCTGTTCAGATGATATTATTTATTCAAATATCAAGACCTGAAATGCTAAGTGGCATATTTTACGCCGTTGTAGAATGGTTTTACTATTTTTTAGGGGTTCATACCTCAATAGGAACAGTTGTAGCATCGATATATGTGGGAACATTTTTCAACGTTCTACTATGAAAATTTAAGGTTTCCCGACATATATAATACATGACTTAAACTTTGTGCAAATTTCTTAAAAGAAAAATCTCAGAATTTTCGTATCGTTATTTCGCCAGTGTCATATTAACGGAAATTCCTAGACTTTTGATGAATGAAATATGTACGCATATAATTTAAGTTTGTACAGAACCATCAGGATGCGAGTGCTATTCGCTCTTGCTCAGGGTTTTTTTGTAATATCGAGGTTCTTTCTCAAACAGAATAAAAGAAACAACAGGGGATAGGGACAGTCATGATGACCAAATGTGAAATTGAAATTGACCGAAAACAATGAACTAGACCATCAATTTTTTTGCCTTTTTTTATTTTTTAAACCGAAAAGGTAAACTTTATTAATATGTATTCTATATGGCGCTAGTACACAATGACGTCACAGGTTACTGTGAAAACAGTTATTTTTAATTTTCTAAATAATATATTCACTACTCTTTAATTTAAAGACAAAAAAAAATTAAACATAATAATAAAACAAATTATGAACTACCACATTTGACACATATTTCTCAAACACGAAATTTGTCTTCGTCACATTATAATTTTGGTATTTCATAACAGATGCCCTTTTTAAAAACCTTTTTGATAACCAAAAACGTATTACTTAAACATATACTTAAAATGACATCAAAATATATAATTTGCTATACTTTCATTTCAGCAAATTCTTTACTTATAGGTCTCCAATTAATTAATTGACCAGCGTCTACTAGACAACATCACAATCGCTGTCCATTATTTCCAATACAGCAAGATTGTTTTTTGCCAACAGATGGCGCTAAGCCCTTAGCCACTTAAATTTCTGAACAATAATCCACTCTTGCTTGAACTAGGGTAGACTGGGTACGAAAGCGACAGGGTACGGTAGTGACGGAGCTCGTATTAGCAAAAGTGTCAACGGGCGGCGAAAGTTACAATAGGAGAGAGGCGCGGCTTGCACGTCCGACGCGTCTCACAGCATTGTGTTCCGCGCAAACATCGCTTGCAAAGACCCGTACTGTATTTTGGTGACCAAAAGTAAGTTTTCTGATTGTTTTTCTTTGTTGATTGCGTTTTAAGCTATTGCATAGCTTTTATCGCGGGCTTTGAGCGCGGCGACCGAATCAAGAAATTCCGTAACGAAAATAAACCTAACACCCACTCCCCACGTTCGCTTAACCATGGTAGACTGTACGAAGCTCGCGGATCGTTCGAGCTTAATCGACGTATGTAGTATGTATAGGACTATAATGCTACGGTATCGAGGTGTACCTAACGAGCAGGCCTATACGTTTTAAATATGAAGTGCATTTATTAATGAAGTGTGACAAACTAAGTATTTATCAGTCGTCGGTTCTTCTATGATATAACTAATACTAGGTTCACCGGTTTGTTCAGCTCTTCATACTTGGCGCACTCGCCACAGATAGGAAACATACGCTTTCTTTGATTACTCGCAGGGTTACTTACGGTCTATCATCTCCTCTGTCGCCTATTCTATTTAACATTATTGTATCGCAAGTTACTCTATCTATATATATGCATGTATGACACTGCTCCTCACTTCACTGCCCTATGTTGCGGAGATTTTGCTGTCATGCAATCTCGTACCTACTTCCAGTTCTGGCTCCAGTGCCTTTCCTGATTTCGACCCAGTCCCGCGTCTTGATTCAGCTCCCCTATTTTCAATTATACATACTAAATGCAGTATGTTATCACCTATTTTGCAGTCATACCCAATCTCGTACCTACTTCCAGTTCTGGCTCCGGTTTTCCTGATTTCGACCCAACGTCTTGATTCAGCTCCTCCCACACATACTAAATGGTATATTATACCTATCACAATTTATAAACAATAATACCAATGCTTATAGACACCTTGCTTCATAAAAAATTTAAGTGTTTTTTAGGATTATGGTAGTAGTATCTCAAAGAAATCTTATAGGATCACTTTTGTCCATCTGTCTGCCTGTCAAGATCTTATTTCCATGAATATGTGAAGGTACCAATTTGAAATAAATATTTAATATTCAGGTCTTAAGGTAGGTCCTTTGCAGCTGTAAAAAATTAAACTTGTAACACAATGTAAAAAAAATATATCCGTTTGTGTCATATATTTGGACACTCGCAAATAATTAAAACCTAAAGGGCATTTCTCACTGACCAATAATGGTGATATTGGGCCAGGCAAGGTTTCACATCACAAGTGATGCAATAATGACAAATAAAAATAACATTTTTTGCGATTACAATCTAACATTTGCAATAGATGTATAGATCGTGATGCAGACTGATGTATGACGTTTTTAAATTCCAGCTATGAAAATTCACGTATTCATACATTCGTACATTTAAAAATTTTGAGATTTTTTTGAAAAACAAACAAAATTTTACGAATTTTTAGACTGATATTTCGTCAAAATCTGTATTGAAACGGTTGAAACTTGATGGATGAAATATCTCAGGGTGCAAAATGCTATTCGCTCTTCCGGTTTTTTTTTTAATCTAGATTGTGTCATATACTGGTCAGACAAACCTTTTTGTATTACAGTTCAAGGTTCTCAGAGATTAAACCACACTAGCCAATTGCAGTTTGAGAAAACGTTTATTTCACATGTTTTAATTTATGATTGTGTTTGTTATATTTTTAGATTTGGTTTTTATTATACGATTGATAAATTTTATACTTAAGACATATGATTATTTATTATAAAATAAGGGTAATGCTGCAGTACCTGTATAATAAAATGCAATAATAAAACAATATTTTATACATAAGCACGCTATTTATTCAATTATAAAGATACAAAACCAAGTTAAGTCATTTATTTAAAGCATTATTCATTCCTAAGAAAATAGTAATCGAAAACAAATTTGTAACTAAATCTACTATTACAAATGAGTCGTCAGTGTAATACAATTAATTAGACATTTTGTTGAAATATATCATTCGTACATCTCGAAAAATACTTAAATGGCGATTTAAAAATCTTATTTTGTGCATATTCATGAGATTTATTTTGCATACTTAAAAATTAGGCAGCTAAAATAATCTACATTGTACAAATTGAACTAATTTTTGGAACACGTTAATTAAGAAAAAGTCCCTTTTTCTTGACAGCTTTTCGAATTAAAAGTCATGATCAGATACAAGATGAGAAAGTTCTCGAAAATGTAATAACGCTAAATTCATATCTGTAGTGTTACATTTCGTTTTCCACGTTTTGCCCCCCATAAAACGCCTCCAACTGTTGCTTATAAGAGCGGTACTCCGCAGAATTATCATCTGAAATATAAAATAATTATCAACGTTTAATTTATTCTTTGCCCGCAATCTTGGATGTACAATGGCATGCATTTTTAGCACGATTTTCAATCACAGGTGCTACATCGTCCATACTTGTATTGTGTTCTTTGAGAAGTACCTAACAGTTAATGCTTGTTTATCTTCTTGATTGTTCGAAGAAAAACTTCTATGAACGCCAAGGGGGAAAATTTGGTACGGCATAAAAAAGTCACGTTCGGCCGTTGCGTCCTATCAACACGAGGCCACCAGAATATGTTGAATGTAAAATATATATTTCTTGATTTAACTACCATAAGCCATTGATAGAAAAAACTGTAATAATAATTTTATTGATTCTAAATGAATTTGATTAATAATCATAATAATAGTGAAATCGATTACAATACTAGAACTTATCTCAACAAAATAAGAATCCTTTGGAACAAAAACATCTTTGCTTCAACTTTATTTGTGCCAATTATTTTAAATATAAAATAATAATGATATGTAACCTGAAGAAGTAACCTGTACACTGATGCACGCACAATTTCAAATTTATTTTTATTTCAATATACTAAATTTTAAGCATCCGCCCCATTAAAATATCATTATCTATAATTTCAACACTGTCATTAATTGTAACTAAAGAAATATACCGTATTCGCCAAGTAGTTGCTAAAGAAGTATTTGCCAAGTAGTTGCTCTTTACCAGATTAACGAAACTTTATGCTATGAATGATAGTGTATCCATAGCAGATTATCATATATTTAACAAAAATGATTAATTTTGGGTGATCATGACACTTATCCCCTACCCTCCATCTTTTTATAAATATCATTGACGCGACTCAATGGCGAAAAGTGAAAATCCAAAAAAGTGAATTTTAGGGCGGTAACTTATTGTACAATTATTCATTCTTTTTAACATTAATAGTTAGTTAGTTACCTTCGTAGACTCCGGAGCTGCCTATTGATATGTCGTTCAATTTTGGAATGTCGTAACGGTTTTCCTGTAAACGCAAAATTATCATTAATTAAGTTTTCAGATGAAGACGATTCGTCATTTTGATATCTTTTCGTAACCAAGTTTTTGAAGTTGACTATCCATTTTTGATGTTTTATAGACTTGACTAAGCGAAGGCAAATTTTAAAGAAAACAAGTTCAGTCGGATTCTTTTTCTAGGGCTTAAAATTGTCCTCGATCGTTCTATTTATTCATGATAAGGTATTTGAGGGTTATAAAGATACCACACATACACATAAATACATTTACTCGGTAAGTGTCTGATAATGGTCCAGAATACTTTTTCTAGAGTTTAAAACATAAATCTGAAAAAAACATAATCTCGCAATAATGATATTGATGCAGCTTTGCGAAAGAAAAATATTAAGCCTACCAAATCGAAGTTTCTTCTGCCCATGCGCGGTATGTTGTTCTTCGGCATCGTTTTTATAACGTACGCCATCTCGTGGCCGTTCGAGAAGCCGTCGGCTTCGTTGCTTCTACCCACTCTGGGTACATTTTTAACCTTGATGAAGGATCCTTGCACATTGATGAGCAATATACACGCAACGGCGAATACTGACAGACACTGAAACTGCAAATAGAGAAATAAATTTTATCTTTTTAAGTTCAATAAAAATAGTATATATTGTAATAGCTAAGCTAGGTGTAGGTCACATGTGAGGCATCCTGTCTCCGCGCTTAGTCTCACGAATGTGGGTTCACGTTGTAGTTAAAATTTGATTGTCAAATATTAGAAACCGAGCTGGCGAAAACCGAGAGATTAGCTCTAATAGAGAGGGTGAGGAAATAAAAAGTAGACGAGGGCTCACGCCCAAATGCAAAAGCCTCGATGGTGATACAAAGGGGATTGTTAGAAGTAATATGATAGAGGGCGTACCGAAATTCGTAAGGAGAGATATTGAACAACCGATCAATAAATACATTGATCTTCTCCTTGGCTTTTATTTGAATTATTGAATTCCTGGACTTCATCGAAGGACACCCTCAGAGCTACGCTCCACAATATACTTAATTGTACTGGGATTGATGTAAAAAATAAACGGACAGAATATCGCTAAGCTACTACAAAAGCTTATATAGGTTTATCTACTAGCTCTCCCCCGCGTGGACGTAGAATAAATTCCTACATCGTTTTGTATCGACCGTTGACGCCGTGTAATCCCGACACCACACTCGCTTCGGTTTTTTCCATTTTTAAACGTTTTCAATTTTAACGGAGGAATTCTAAATATTTCCTGAATATAAAACCCTATGTGCAGGGTAATAACTTCATCCACCTTCCTGTGTATGTTCCATCAATATCCCTTCATCTATTTCGAAGATTACCCCGGACATATACACAAAAAGATTAAAAAAGGTTTTTGGGTGTTTGATGTATAGAAATAACACTATGGACTAAAAACGCAGTTATTGTCAAATTACAAACATTACTTCGTACTTTGAATAGAGATTCATTGAAAAGTCGATAGAAGACCAAGCTTTTCGTTGTTTATATTTTTAAATATTAGTTTAAACCATATGGACAGATAAATTTCTATTTAATGTGCGATCCTGATGTTGATCTTAAACTTAGATGGAATAATAATTCTAATTTATTTCATCGTCGTCGTTACAATATTTTTAATTACAGGCGTAAAAAGTATTTACGAACTTTATTAATGATTAATATGATATTTTAAAAATAGATCTGATTAAATTTAGTAGGTAAGTAATGAAAAAATAAGAAAACGAAATTTATGATATTGGCATAAGATACATGATATGTAAGTTTATGTAAATAAGTAAATACAAATTATTATAAATTTAGCCCTAAATAGTTTAAATTATATTTATTTACATGGACGAAACATACCTTAAGACCCATTTTATTAAGAATGAAGAAATAATTTAGGCCGAATCTAAGAACAAACTTAATTCACATTGAATTGCGAGTGTATTTATACCATCGAATTAGATTTCGCAATTCGATTTCACCCGCATTTTTTTACAAAGATAGTTATCCCGTAAATCGGACTAGAATACAAATTAATTAGATTTTAATCTAGATGTGGGTCGATTGTTTTAGAGTTGCAAAACATTTATTTATGTAAATAATCTCAAATTAGAAATCAGTTCTAACGTCTATAAATTAATTTATCAAATTACTACAAAATATTCCACTGATACATATTGACATATTCATAGTTTAATTCTGCGTATTTCGAAACGTTAAAGCTGTCAAAACTAATTATTAACCAACAAAATAGAATAGTACTTACTATTTTGGAACTGTCATATATTTATTTCTTTTACTCGTATAATACAGCATGTATCAGTTATTTCTATCTCACACTTTCAAGAGGTTCTTTAGAATCATATTATTTAGTCGATTTATCTCCCTTTTCTACTGTCCTGTGCTGTGCCTCAGACAGTAGAAATATATTTTCTTTTAATTTTTCTCAGAAAAAGAATAGTTTAAAATCATCAAAGATGGTTCTTACTCAAGACGTTAATCTTCCGACAGAGGCAGAGTTAACTGTCGAAGAAGTAAATCTGTCAACTGCTACGTTAAGAGCTGGAGCTTTTCATCTCGGAAAATACTGTGAAAATCAAAACAATGTAAATATAATTAATTCCTTTAAGTCTTTTTCATGAAGCAGCTTGATACGTGAAGTGCTTACAGAGTTTTAAATATGAAATTCTATGGAGGGAGGTTGCATAATCGTAATCTAAATAGGTTATGTTTTTATTTGTGATTGTATTATTCAAAATTTTCTACAAGAACTATCGGTAGGTCATTGCCTATTTGTAGTTTAGATTTCGTTTTCTATATAACTCTTATTTATCAATCTATTATTTTGTTAGGTGAAGGTAATGGACAAGAAATATAAATAATCCTTATTTATATTTTTTATGTGGAAATTAGTTTATTTCCTGTTACCAATTTTTTTATTATATATGAAATTTTTAAATACCATTGCTTATTTCATGTTTTAAATACAGAAAATGCATATTACACTGACTATTATGTTCATTAACAAAAAATATATGAATAAAATCTATAAATATTTTAGTAAAAAATTGAACTTCAAAGACTACAATTAACAATATTGATAGTAAGACTTAAAATAACATACATTTTGATACTTTAATATGAATATATTCGACAGTAATTTGTAATAGTTCTTAAAAAGAAAAATTTAAACCAACACTCATATAAAATAAACACAAATTTTCATTTTCCATTCTGTTTTTCTTTTCAATTATATGAAAGGTTTCATTTATCACTCTTGGTTATTAATGTTTCATTGTTTGATTATATTTGTAATATTAGTATGATTCATAATAAACCATACTAATATTATGAATACAAAAGTGAAGATATGAGTTACTTTTCATTTGTGTGTGTGTCTAAGGACAAATTATTAGTAGGGAAAATATTTCAAAGCAATAGCATTTCGCTACTCATAATAGAGTTCTGATCTCTACACTTACGTATGATGAGATGTGTACCCTGCATAGTATGTGTGGAGTATCTTGGAAACGTGTATTTAAAAATCAAGTCAAGTTATACAGTGAATTACATGACAGGGTGGTTTCAAAGAAAATGTAATAACTAAACTGAGAAAGGGTATGGTGAAAGGATCTGCCCTTTTGGAAAAGATTCATAGCAGTAGATATATATATGACAAATTATAGAGCAAAATCGATGCGGAAGTCTGTAAGGGACATCCTACAGAATCTTAAGAGCCAAATATTAAATTGACAAGTTCATATAAAATGGTTTATGGATGTCGGTAATGTAAAACATATATGTGAGAATTGTACGTAATGGTCTTTGCCCACCTCAAGGAATTTACAAGCTTACATATGTATGTGTAATTTCTCTTTACATCCTAGACTAGTCTAATCAATAAGATACTATATTGATTGTTGTGTATTTTTTATGGACTAATAGAATCTTAATTGTCTGGATTATAGAGGCTTAAAATAAATAATAATTGTTCCTTGAAAATTTTGAAAGTGTATTGTTCAAGTTTGGTATTTTGTTTAGGAGCCAAAATTACAAGCTTTCAATTAAATCAAAGTTGTAATAATAATGAATGTAAAAAAAATGCAAAGTTCATTCTATATCCTGTATTTATTACATTATATTCAGGAGTTTATGTTGTGGAGCGAGAGAGAGGATCCGAGGAAATGCATTAATGAAGGAAAGATGGTAACTGCATGCACCTTGGAGTTCTTCCGTAAAGTTAAAAGAAACTGCTTTGATGAGTTCAATCAATATGCGCTCTGCATCGACAAGAGCTCCGGTGATTTTGGATTGAAGCAGTGAGTATAAATTTTAATCGACAAAATGAATTTTTTTAATGAAGCAATAAAATTGCTATGACTTGGATTATTCAATGACGTATATTTTTTAAATTTTTGTTGCAGTGGTATCAAAATTTAATAAGTTGGAGGTCTAAAAACAATATTTCGTTGCATCAGAATGCCTTATTACAATATTTTATTTGTATCGCAATAAATATAACGGTTCCTTTGGAATCTCTAATAATATGTTTTTCATTAAACAATGATCATTTACTTTTGTCGACAACTGTATGTGTAGTATGTTCTATAGATAAGTCCTCCCCGACTAGTGAGTTATACACCTTCATTGTTTTAAATGTTAAGGCCCCCATGGGTCGGGGCTGCCATTGGCCGTCGTTACCAATGCCGTGGCTGTGTCTATGATCAAAGACTTACCATGCTCTTCGAGTGGTTTTAATTTGATTTATATAAAAGTGCATTTGTCAATTCGCTCACAGTCACCATTGAACCCGGTACCTTCTGGTTGAAACATAAATGTTAATTATGTGATTTTTCATGGATATTTATATGCCGTTAAAACTGCATATAGTGCACTATGTATTTTTATATCTATAAAAATTAAAAATGAACTCGAGAAACTGTTACAAAATTATGTATTTTAGTGAACGTGAATGGATTTTTAAGATTTATGTCTATTAGAAATCAAAGTCGATGGGTATCTCTGAGCAAATTTAACTTAATGAAATATCTATTATAAGTAACAATAGTATAGATGAGGTATTATTTTTTCAGTTGCCGTGTTACCCAAGGAGTGTTCGATAAATGCATGTTGGACAAAATGTGCCTGGAGAGACCTGATTATGGATACTTCTGTAGAGCGCGTGTCCATGCCACAACTAGGTATGTATTTATGAATGTCGTCAAGGTACAGGAACAGTTTACTTTCTAGTACAAAAGCAATCCGTTACATTGAATTAAGAAACTTTATGAACTGCACTTCAAACCACAGTTTAATTACTGATATGTTGAATAGGCAAACTAGTCTTCAGGGCTCATTTTTGTATGGAACATGACCATTACATTATTTACTTGAGAAGTCGTTAATAGTAACAATACAGGAATAAAATAAAGTGTGGTGCTTTATTGTGATGATAGTTGCCTAGCTTTAGTTTTCTTAATTAACATACACATGTTCATGTTTTGTATAATAATCAACCATACAATTATATTTTGAAACGTCAATAAATAATCAATTATATGGTTCTTTCGTTTATGAAATGTCAATAGGAACATGGCACGTCGATGTTGTGGCAAATCACCTGTAATCCTTTTTCAAAGTTGTCCGTTTTAAAATGCTTTGCTATTTTCTATCAAAAAATTTTTGAATTTATAAAGATATATATTAGATCCTACACTGCTTAGATTATATACCAGTATAGCGTTTTAGTATCTATTTTTATTTTCAAAAAAATATCTGTACAAAAATATTTTCTAATCATTTTTTAAACTGACTATCAAAATAAATAACTAGTTGTGTTGAAGTCGGTTCCAGCTCAAGCAAAGCAATAGAACATATAATATATAAAAATGAATATGGAACATTAAATATTTACTCAAAAAGAGATGTTAGAAAAACCACAACTGTATCTGATTTATCTTTAGCTAGAACCAACTCCAAAAACAATTAATTGTTTTTAAAGTCAGTTGTATATGTTAATGCCAGCCGACTTGCGTGGTAAGTCCCAGGTGCGGACGACTCGTTTCACGAAAACCGAAGCACAATGCGATCGACTCCCGTGGCTCATTTCGTTGACCTACTATCGAACGCGAGAGAATCTTATAATGCATTTGAAATTGAGTTAGATACTTATATATGCATACACAAACTATATTATTGACTAAAAGATAACATACTTAATCTATATTATTATTTATGAAAAAAAACATTTACAGCTTTTTTTTGGTCAAATTCCCCTGTTATTAGTGAGCTCGACTGCCTTCCTACCCTAGTGTTCCCAGGTCCTGAGGGTTGGGAGAGGAACCATTTATTGCCTTGGTTATCGTTCTGTTACATAGAATTTTAAAAATGATCAGGTAAAATATGAAAATGAAGTTAAGCCCTGAGGTTATACAAAATAAAAGTCCATTATTGTAAATGTTAAACAATAGCCCATTAGCCATCTGCATCCCATCCCACCTGTGCTCCCATCTGCAAAATTCCTATTGTTCTATTTTGTTTTATGACAAAATCAGAAAATTTGTTTGTACCTAAACAGGACCTTTTTTAGTGATACATAATAAGTATTTCAGTTTCTTAGGAAATATAAAAATCTATATGGATGTGCATTGTACTTATGCATGAAGTTAGTCATGAAAGCATCGCAATGTCCTAAAATAGGAATACGGGGGAGAAGAAGAAAGGATCGTCGAGCATTAAACCCGAGCCTTACATAATACTCAGGCAATTCAGAGGGGCAGTGTGTTGTACTGTATAACTATGAAAAATGAAATAAAAATAATTGATAATATTATATATTTTTTAGTATTTTTACTTTATATAATGGAAAATGGTTGTTAAAATTTAACATTGCGATAAACTCTACAACATAAAAATGGAAATATTTTAATGTTTTCCATTTCGAAATAAAATATCATAGGCCTACATTATATTAGATAGTTAGACAGGTGCTTAAAAAATCATGTTACAAATGTTTAAAAATTTTTTAATAATTATGAAGAGTACCCATTCGCTTTCAAAGCCTTTGTCTACTTTATAAGATTATCACGTACAGTGTTAGGTTTATTTTCATGAGAAAATATGAATAAAAAAATAATAAGTAGGTGCAAAAATGCGGAATTAAATGCACCGACCTAATGACTACATTACAAGAATTTGTCCATGAGTCTTATTAAAGTTTGCTTGGGATTGAATGTGTTAAAAATTATTGAAATAGGTTTTGAAGGTGGTTTTAATTTTTTGGAAAATGATTTTATATCATCTTTTTTAGTTATCGAGTAATTATAACTTTATAATTCATTTAGCTACTTACAAGTAGTTCGATCTCAAACTACTCATCCACTGATTATCACTTTAGAGGTCTTAACATTCAAAAATTAGAGGTGCAGCTACCAAATCATTATATACATACTACATTACAATTATACTTATTCTTTGTAATATAAAAGTTCTACAATTTATGCAGATTATATTTTCATTCTTTTCCATGTTAATTAATTTCCTCTTTTTCCACTGTTATTGCTAAGAGTTCTGTTGTGTTTCTGCTACGATTATCACATTAAAATTATTTAAATTAATTAAAACATGTAGGTAGATTAATAAGTAATTCATATTAATTCTGTGTATACTAGGTTTTACTAATAACCATTGAAGAGTAGTTTCTGGCGATAAATCACAATATTATCACTTAACTCCTAATCGTTAAGGAGTGCTGTGGCTTCCATCATCAGCTCAACAGCATGATATGATAACTACATATGCAAAACTTGAAGAACTAAAAAAGAGCTCATAACATTAAAGGTGCCTATAT